>CBXB010000027.1:43534-63156 GCA_000817185.1 Magnusiomyces clavatus CNRMA 12.647
AAAAAAAAAAAAAAAAAAAAAAAAAAAAGCAATTATTTTGTGCGACGATTACCTCGTCTTTTTGAATTGTTTTTGTTTTTGTTTTTATTCTTGCTATGCGACGACTTCTTTGAATTTGATGGATTGGCATCATCAGTATTTACATCGACTGTTGATGGTGAAGATAATGATGACGATTCATTGCTTGTACTACTGTCCAGAGTTTGAGTAGCAGAAGAGGTTGTGGTATTATCGATAGGCGACGAGACTTGAAGTAGTGGAGTAGATTGTGCATCATCTTCGTCGTATTGAGTACTATTTTCTTGATTCAATACTCCTGCTGATTGCTCTGGTACGCTATCGACGTTCTCATTATCATTATTATCATTACGATCATTGTTGGATTGATTGTCAATTTGTGGCTGATCATCATTTCTAGTTTCATATGATGCTAATTCATCAGTTGCGGAGTAGCTAGGCAAGGCCTGGGAATCTAAATCTTCTCCAAGCCCTGTAGACTGTTCCTCTTGATTAATGCTAAGATTTGAATTTCTATTGTTTTCGCTTGTTGACTCCAGGTCTCTAGAGTCTTGAGCGTGGTTTGTATCATTGTCTTCAGTTTCTGATGTATAACTTGGTGGGGGTGATCCAGGTTGAATAGGCGGTTCATTACCGTCGTTGTTTATCATTATAGTGGTAGTAGAGACATTGGACACTGCACCACTGTTGTTGTAAGGCCCTGATAATACACTTTGGTTTGAAAAGGATGGGTGAATTTGAAGGGCATGAGGAGTTGTTGCAGCAGAGGTCGAGGCTGAGTTGACCAAAGTGTTTGGTGACGAATAGTTGTGAGGAGGAGGTGGTGGTGGAGGTAGGATCATAGGATGGTTTCCAGAATATGTCGAGGGGTCGGTACTAGTCACATTGATGTTACTAGTACTTGTGCTTGCAGTTGGCATGTAAAGCCCAGTTTCCAATAGAACAGAATCTCGCTCAGCTCCGTAAGGAGGAGGGGGCGATAGCGTTCCTTGAGCAGGGGCCAAACCCCATTTTTTGACATTGGCCTCAATATAAACAAACCCAAGTTGTCCAAAATTAACAGTTACTTTACAAGGACCATTTGCTCCCACAGTAGGGAAGAGGTTGTAGCGCATTCCCTGAATGGTGTCGTCAATCCTTCTACCGTTATAAGTAAAAAAAACTGTTCCTGTTCTAGGTCTATAACCTACACCAATAACATCACCTTGCTGAAACTTATTTCCAAATGTTGGATTTTGAGAATTGTTGACACGACGACAACCCTCTGAGTCATATGCAATCGAGAATTTATTGTATCCAGGAAGTCTAAATGTGGGATATGGTTTTGTTGTGAGTCCAACCGCAACGAGCGTTGAAGGAGGCATCTCAAACATTTTTGCTTCCCAATAGTAAACATCATTTTGTTTTGGTATGGGGAGATTTGTTTGAGTGCAGCATGTGCTGTTGTCAAAAAATTCGATATCAGTTCTACCCTCAACAAAACAGTTTGCATTAAGGAAATCAACCTCGAATTCCCAAGCACTTACGCCCTTTTCTTGTATAGTGAGATATTGTGCAAGACTGATTTCTGTACGGGCGCTATTGGGTGGGTTGGAGGCAACAAAGGCCTTTGTGCGTAGATAGATTTGTCTAGATGTTTCATCCATGGCCTCAAGCTCCGCAACTTCTTCTTCAACTGCAGCCTGCTCATCGTCATACTCGCCAGGAGCACCACCTGGTCCAAGCTTGATTCGGCCACGACCCAAAAGAGCAAACCATAGTATACCGCATAGAATGCCAAAAAACAAAGTTCCAAAGCCAGAAATAAGACCGACAAGTAAAGGAACATTTAGGCTTGAATCTGATGATGGTGGCGAGGGTGATATAGTTTCTAGAGGAGGTAGCTGTAGAATCCTAGTAAAATCAGTGTTTTCAATGTGTGATGATGAGTCTTTGTCATGATGCTTTGGAAAATATTCTGAATGGAATATGGGAGGGTATTGGGGGTAAGCTGAGGACTTGAATATGAGTTTTGGTCGAGACTTTTTGGTATGAGATTCGGACAGGTCCTCTTTTCTATCTAAAAAATCTGGTGATCTGTATATACTCATCTTTAGGGATGAGAAAATAATAAATAAATGGTAAGATTTCTATTAATAATTCTGAAACAACAGGTGTTGAAAAAAAAATAAAAAGAAGTAGAGTTATAAATAAGAGGAGAAAAAAAATAAGAAATAAATAAGTACGTGTGTATGTATATATATATATATATCTTTGTATTTATCTCAGGTGGACCACACTAGAAGTTATAGTTTCTAGTAGATGATACAGACTTAATAAAAAGATATGAAACGTATGAGACAACAAAAATAAAAAAACCAGATGTTGGGTTTTTGTTTGTGTATATATAACGTTGAAGATATACAATAGAAGGATAAAGAAATAAATGAAATTTTGAGTTTTTTTCTAAAGAAGTCTTAATTCACAATGAAGAGAGAAAAGAACTATGGTAGCTGTATAATAAAATAATACAGTTAAAGATGAGGAAGCGAGAGATTGATGATAATATGATCACACGCCAGTGTGGCAATTAGCTGAAAGCCGTGCTTTTTTTCTTATAAAGTGAGTGTAACAGATATTACAACAACAGAAAAAAAACACGGAAAATACAGCCGTGTAATTACGTATACAAATAAGTGTAATTGTAACATGATTAAATCACATGATATTCAAATGTATGACATTAAAATATTGCTAGCTACCTGTGCAATTGCACATATCAGTACCAGTTACTCGTTCAAAAGTAGTTCTCTAGCCAATAAGATTCTTCATCTTAGCTAAAGATTACCTAATAATGAGTGAATAACTTTGGAATTCTTCAAGTTGCGGTAGTCCAATTAAAAGCCAGAACAGCAGCCTTTTTGCACGTCTTCACCAAAAGCTCATAGTGAAATGCTTTGGTAGAGCGCCAATAACAACAGCAGGACCTGCACCACTACCAGCAATAGCAGCAGCTTGAACGATTGACCTATCACCAATTTGTTTCCTTTCTAATTTTTTTTTTTTTTTCTTAATTCCTTTTATTTTTTTATTCCCTTTTTTTTCTTCCTCTCTCTCCTCTTTTTTCTTTTCTTTCTTTTCACCTTGTTCCCTCATACTCTCTTTTTTTTCGTGCATCCGCAGAGACCTCTCTTGGATTTCCTCATTTTTCTAATTATTCTCTACATTCTCTCATAATGTTGCGCACAGTCCTTCGTCAATCTGCTCGTCGTGTTGGTGTTTCTGCCACTCAACGCTTCGCTACTGTAAGTACTTTATGTTTTCAGACACATCTCCAGCTTTTAGATCAGGAAGAAACTCTCAGTTAATCAACTCAATTCTTCAATACTATTTGTGAAATCAATTGTTTTTCATTCAATTCATCATTACTAATTCTCAAATCTTTTTAATAGCCTTCTCTCGTTGCTAGAAGAGGATTCGCTGAAGCTAAGGCTACCCCAACTGAAGTCTCTTCTATCCTCGAAGAACGTATTAGAGGTACTTCCAGTGAAACCAATCTCAGTGAAACCGGTCGTGTTCTCTCTGTTGGGTAAGTTTTTCTTTTTTATAAAACATTGCACTATAAAATAATCAAAATTTGGGTTGTGTTGGTTTTTTGTTGTTTTTGGCTATTACATTAGTCCTGCCTTTTTATTGGTTCACTACTTTTCAAATTTCACCTACTAAAAATTACAACACCGAAAAAAATTGTACACAGCACAAGGATAATCAAATCTTATTGGCTCAATTTCTTCACACCAAAAATAAAACTATTCAACTCTTTCATCGTTTAACAGCAAACAACAAATAAACAACAACTACTAAAAAACCATTTTAAACCTATTACATTTTATTATTCCAAAAATGCATAATACTTTTTATTCATTCAACTACTAACCTTCCATTTATATATAATCTAGTGATGGTATCGCTCGTGTTTTCGGTCTTAACAAGGTCCAAGCTGAAGAACTTGTTGAATTCTCTTCAGGTGTCAAGGGTATGGCCTTGAACTTGGAAGCTGGTCAAGTCGGTATTGTCTTGTTCGGTTCCGATCGTCTTGTCAAGGAAGGTGAAACCGTTAAGAGAACCGGTTCTATCGTCGACGTTCCTGTCGGACCTGGTCTTTTGGGACGTGTCGTCGATGCTCTTGGTAACCCAATTGACGGCAAGGGACCAATCGAATCTACTGAAAAGATCCGTGCTCAAGTCAAGGCTCCAGGTATTCTTCCAAGAAGATCCGTTCACGAACCAATGCAAACTGGTCTTAAGTCTGTCGATGCTCTTGTCCCTATCGGACGTGGTCAACGTGAATTGATTATTGGTGATCGTCAGACTGGTAAGACCACCGTCGCCATTGACGCCATTCTTAACCAAAAGAGATGGAACGTTGGTTCTGACGAATCTAAGAAGCTTTACTGCGTCTACGTCGCCGTTGGTCAAAAGAGATCCACCGTTGCTCAACTTGTCCAAACCCTTGAACAAAACGATGCCCTTAAATACACTATCATTGTTGCCGCTACCGCCTCTGAAGCTGCTCCTCTTCAATACTTGGCTCCTTTCACTGGTTGTGCTATTGGTGAATGGTTCAGAGATAACGGCAGACACGCCCTTATCATCTACGACGATTTGTCCAAGCAAGCCGTTGCCTACCGTCAAATGTCTCTTCTTTTGAGACGTCCTCCTGGTCGTGAAGCTTACCCAGGTGATGTTTTCTACCTCCACTCTCGTCTTCTTGAACGTGCTGCCAAGATGAGTGAAAAGCATGGTGGTGGTTCCCTCACTGCCCTTCCTATCATTGAGACCCAAGGTGGTGATGTCTCTGCTTATATTCCAACTAACGTCATTTCCATTACTGATGGTCAAATTTTCTTGGAAGCCGAACTTTTCTATAAGGGTATCAGACCTGCTATTAACGTCGGTCTTTCCGTCTCCCGTGTCGGTTCTGCCGCTCAAGTCAAGGCCATGAAGCAAGTCGCTGGTTCCCTTAAACTTTTCTTGGCCCAATACCGTGAAGTCGCTGCTTTCGCCCAATTCGGTTCCGATCTCGATGCCTCTACTAAGTTGACCCTTTCCCGTGGTGAACGTCTCACTCAAATTCTTAAGCAAAAGCAATCTTCTCCTCTCGGTGCTGAAGAACAAGTCCCAATTGTCTACGCTGGTGTTAACGGTTTCCTCGATAACATCCCAGTTAATGAAGTTGGCCGATTTGAATCTGAATTCCTTGCTTACCTTAAGGCTAACGAATCTGAAATTCTCACTGCTATCGTCGAAAAGGGTGAACTTTCCAAGGAACTTCTTGCAAAGCTTAAGAGTGCTGCTGAAACCTTCTCTGCCAACTTTGCTTAGATAGTTTAGAATCATTTAACAAAAACCTTTATTATCCTATATCACATTTTCTCTAAAATATATACAGAAAATATAAAGCTTCATCATATATAAATTAATAAAAAAAAACTTTAAAACTTGAATGGTTTTTATTTTTGTGTGACATAAGAGATAAATAATTGTTCTCTGCATATTTTTCATATTGGAGGTTTATCTTTTTTTTTTTCGAGTTGTTGTTTTGTTTTAGTGTATATCTTAGAACATAATTAGTACATTGCATCCCACCTCGTCAACTCCATAATTTTCAAAACAAACAAATAAAACATTGACTAGTTATTTATTCCTTTGATAATGCCATATATATCAAGTGATTCACACAAAAAAGCAATGTCACTTAATGGACCATCTATTGAAGGGAATTCAACTCCCTCATTAACAAATAAAAGACTTTCTGTTCTAACCCCCAGTAGAAATAGCTCAACAATACCTACTATAGCAGACATCCAGTTACCAGACTTTAACTTTAACCATGAATCTATGAAATTAAGAATAGAATCTTTTGCAGATTTACTAGACAAGCATTTAGATACGGAAACTCAGATACTTACAAAAGAAAAACGATCATTTCTTTTTGAGCTGCTGCAAATATCATGTAAGTAGAGATTTGGCTTATCCACCATTCAAAATATTATTAATTACACTTATGAGCGCGTATGTCTTCAATTAATCAGTTTACATATTGATCGAAATTTTCGAAACAACAATGACAACCAATGTTAACGCGTGAAGAACATAAGTAAATTTAATTTTTTGGAATGCCATGCCGACGAAATTCCGTAAAAATAAAAGCATTGTTGTACTCAGAATTGCTTTTTTATTTTTTTATTTATTTTTTTTTCTGTCAATGATTACTGTTATTGCTTAACTGTCAAATATAGATGTATATATGCAATACCTGTTAAAACACATACTCAATATATCACAAAGATAATGATATAATATACAAAGCTTAAGCCCGTTTGCTCTAACTCAGAAGTTCACTCTTAAATGTATGTATAGCTAAGCGAAATAAAATTATTGATGAGATAAGAGATTGGCAAAACAGAGCTCAATCACAAGAAAAAGGTAAGTAAACAAGTGATTTCCAACTCAATAACCAGATTTTTTAGAAATCATGATAATATGACTTATTACTAATATATCTGCAATTAGCACTTGTCAAACTTCAGGAAGAGGTTCAACAACTAAACACAAAACTGGCAAGACAAGTTGAAAAACTGAAGGAGTTACAGAATGCAAAAAATCGAATGCTTAGTGATATTGAATTTGCTGACGAGCATCTAAAACAAAATAAAGAAGGTATGCATTTTACTGTTTTTTCTACAAACTCCTCTCTAACAATTGAGTACTCAATTGGCCTGTTGCTTTCTTTTCAAAAAACATAGACAATGAACACAAGATGACCATGATAAAGCAACATGTAGCTCAGGTAGAATCAGAAGTCGCACTTTTACTAAAGCTACTGGGATTAGAAATTGTGACAGTCGACAACGATATAGTCAAAATCACATTCACGGGCATCAACAACTATGAACCAACGAAACCACATTCCATTTTCCTTGATTTGTCTAATGAAGCTGGCTATTCTATATTAGACTGTGAACCACAATTACCAAAACCAACAGTAGACACTTTACTACAAGGCTTGAACAAAACTGATAACTTTCGGACCTTTTTTAAAAGTATAAGAGAAGCTTTTAAAAATTTATATTCAAAATGAATGGAAACAGTAAATTTTTTTTATAGACCTCAATCTACACCTTATTTGAAACTGTTGAATGCGCCAGTTTGACCTTTTTCAAAACGTCAAGGTGACTGCAGAAAGTACTACCTAGGTCCCAACAATTTGTGCTAAGAGTTTTTTTACCAAAATTTGAATCTTATGACTTCAAATCTATGGCACAGAATGTCGATTCGGTATTCATATTGTGTACATATACCCATAACTTACATTCAAGTTAGAAGAAATATTAATTTCTCCTATACTATTAGCTTGGGTATGGACCTTTAACAGTTGCCACCAGTTCAGCATCAGAACAGGGATGTTTTTTCCTCATAACCAGAAAAAAAAAGAGAAACTTTCTGGAACTACTAGAAATATAGACTTTGTGGTTGGATGTCTAGTTATTTATTAGAAAAAAAATTAAAGAATGCTGTCTGAAGTAATAGCATCAATACTTTTAATGATAATGAACCATTAATTGCCGTCCCCCCAGCTACGCAGATTTTTATTTAATTTTTTCTATTTTTTTGATCAAGTCTTTAATATTGTCTTTTCAGTGTTTGTAATTATGTTCTGCCGTGCGGCAAACAAAGCCTCCTTCTAAATGTTTAACATTTTCAGCATCGCTTAACAACAATTTTCAGCCAATTTCTTGCTCTCTTCAGCACATTCTCTATTATACAATAAAGTAACTCTCTAATTTGCACTTAAAAAGAGCCATAACATGGTATTACCTAATAAATTCGAAATTTTATGAAATCTACTATTTTTACTTTTTATTCTCTTATTATTTTTATTTAAAGATGACTAAATCATATAAGAAACAATGAATGGAATTTGGTTACAATACTGAAATTTTCAGTCAAAATTTCTTTTTTTTCAATAAATTCATGAGAGTTGTTATAATCTTTCTTATTCTTACTCTAAAACAGGTTTTTTGAGAACTTTCTGGGTAGCATGGGATATATGGCCGTCCTTGAACGAGGCATTACCTTTTCCGTTTTTGTAGAAAGAGTCTGGAAGGCATTTACTCCTGATCCAAACACTTCAATTTTTGAAAAGGTTTTGTCAGATGTTTTCGTGCCACACCTCTTAGTATAGTCAAGATAAAGCCTTTCTAAAAAGGCGTAGAGACATTTGTGAATGAGCAATAAAGAGTTTTTTTTTCTGAACCGCAATTGGAGCCGTTGTGGTAATTTTTTTTCTCAGAGACCCATTGGGGAAAATTGCTTTGCTTGTCTTCCATATTATATAATACAAATTCTGCCCCCTTGGTCATTTGAAGTTGTTGAAACAAGCGTTCAATAGCTGGAGGGATATAAGAAAAAATAATTTTTATTCAGTAGTTGAATATCTTGCTACTTGGTTGATGAACTTTTTGAAAGTGAGCTAAAAGAGGGGCTTTGTACAAATACTAGGGGAAAGAAAAAGCACAATGAGAGTTAGAGAATCGTGTAACCAATTTGTAAGCTTAAGATGCCTTCTGATAGCCTCATTTTGTATTAGTATCAGACCCTAACATTTCAGGCTCCCCATTTGATCATTATGCTTTTTTTTTCTTTCTAATTTTCTAAAAAAATTGTCTCATGTGTTTGTCAAAGTGCGAGTTTTCCCCTCTCAAACTTGATGCAAGTATATGGTTGAGCGAGGAGACAGCTTGCTTTTAGGAAAATTTAATTGGCAGCAACAGAAACTAAATTTGTTTCGTTATGGGGAACAAAAAAGGCATTTTATTTCATTCAAGAAAATGCCTAGTCTGAATTGGGCAAGCTTCGCTTATTTTCAGTTTCCTAGTTTTTTAGAATGTGTTGCTTGTTTTGCTACACCGGATACTTACATACTTGTAAACTTAAAAAAATAAATAAAAAAATGATCATTATTAAGCTGGCATAGATCAAAAAACACTCTCTATTGATTTTTAAAGGTGAAAAAAAAAATTTTTTTTTTTTCAACAGCTAACTAAATATTGTTTTTTTTTAAAATCATATTATTTGACTAACACAGGCTGATGAAAAGCAAGTTGCTGATTCAAATATAAAAATGGGGTTTGGCATCAACATGAAAATTTAGAAGAAAAAAAATCAGAATAAGATCATAAATAAACCTGAAATAGAAATAGAGCTTAAGTCTGATTCGTTGAACTTGTGGCTGTAGTTGAGCAACTTACTTGCTGCTTTCCCCAGTTAGGGCATCTCTAAAAGACATTACACTTGAAATAAGATCATTGTCCTCATCCCAAAAATTTTGACTTGTTTCACAAATAATATACTGGTAACGAATGGGTGAAGAGTTACTTTTTGATTTTTACATTTCAATTTTAGAATGAATATGAACATTAGAAAAGTTTGGTTTCCTATTTTTTAGGGAGAAGAGTTTATAAGAAATAAAAATTGAAGTACAGCAAAAGGTTTTTGTTATGTTTTGGGAGAGGATTTAACTAATCTATTTTTGTTGATCAAAAAAATAAAAAACAAAAGGTATTAGAAAATAATCCTAAAGTGGTAAAAAAACATGGAAGACTATGGCGATCAACAGTTTTTTCTCTTGACAATAATAAAAAAATGTCAAGTCCAATAAGCATATATGTTTTGACAAGTATTTCATACATTTTTTTTTCTTAGCCTTAGCGGCTTTCCAAAAAGTTTACCTATATTAGACTTTTTGATTCTTAAAAGAAAAGCCTGTAATTTTTTGAGTTGTAATACGTATTTTTAACGTACCAACAAATTATTACTTTAAATCTTTAAATCAGAATATCATAATCTTTAAAAGTTTGTATTGCAAATTGAAAGTATCTTTAAGGAATTTAACATTGCATTATCTGGATTTCTGGAATTTTCAAGAATTTCTCTCTTGATTGTATGCTTTTAAAACAAGGCGCTAGCTAAGTAATTTATTTTTTGAAAGATACTAAATATATTCTTGGTTTATTTTCGTGCTTTTATTTTTGCCTTAAACATATTCTTTAAAAAGAGCTGAAAGTCAATGCTGTAAGTCTTCTGTAGCTGCCAATTTTCAACAAGGTTTTCATTTTAAAAGCTAAGTCGAAAAAGCAAAGAAAAAAACAACCTTTGAATTCATTGTACTTATTGAGACATTGAACTAAAGATACTAACTTGATTTAGAAGTCAAAATCCAACTTGATAGCTTCTGTAAAATAACCGATATAAATGTGATTTAGAGTCAAACAAAACTATTTTTTTTTGAGTGTAATTTGGTCTACTTTGATATTTCTATTGAGTGTATAGTATAATATAGTATACTTTGTGTACTTTTTTGAAGTATTCAAATAAACAAAATATTTTTGGAAAGTTCAAAAAATAAGTCAAAATTTACTTAAAACAGAAAGCAGATAATCGGTAAAATTATTCTCTTAAGACAGTATTGTCAATGTAACAGATTTATTCTGCAAGCTCTAAACTTTTTTTTTTTTTTTTTTTTTTTTTTTTTTTTAAAACATAGAAAAAACATGTGGGCTATTGAGTACAATCGTGGAATGAATCAAAATATTTTTTAACTTTATTTTTATTGAAATTCTCACTTCAATATTAATAGTTCAATTCAAGCTTTAACTTCCTTGCTGTATGAACAGTTTACACTACACTCAATTGTAAGGCAAGTAAAGGCCGTTATATATATTAATGTTTTTTTTAATTTTTATTTTTGCTCAATCAAGCGATATTAGACTGAAAACCGCGATATCTAAGAATCACAGAGCGATCAAGATGCGAAATTAACAAAAAAAGGTTTCAAAACAATCTTGAAATTGTAGCATTACAAGAAGCAAAAAAGCTATAAAGCAAAAAATACAAACGAAATAATCCTAACATTGCTTTTACACTACAACTAAAAGGAAGAAAAGACCATACATCAGAGACGAATTTTCTCATAGATTAATAGGCATTATGTATAAATTCTAACTGGTATTCTATTCAAGAGAAAAGTAAAAAGAGAACTATATATTTGTTTTATCACTAAAAAGTCAATAAATCAATTTCAATATCCAAACAAAGTATCCGTTAGTTTTGCATGAATATTCAAAGGAACCTTTTATTCATCCCACCCCATAACACTTGAATATAGAAGAAAAAAGAAAAAAAAAATGCGTACAACAAAAAAAAGGATGCATTATTTTGATGAGCTTGTATCATGTTTATACGGCTTTCTAATGCTAATATCACTTACTTTACTCAGATGCAACTACTAAGAGCCACATTTTCTGTCCTAACGGCACTTCACCTATATGAAAATTTTTATGGCAAAGAAAAGAGAAACAAGCATTGACTATTGCTTGCAAAAAATTATGGGTCCTAGTATATATATTGGTAGTGCCCTTCAGTTGTAAGAGTTTTTTTTGAATATTTTAAAATAAATGTGTTATTTCGCTTTTTTATTATTTCCTTCATTAAGCTTTTCTAATTTGCTTTTGTCTTCAGTCAAAACTCATCAAAATTTGCTCTCTATCCATATTTTATATATTATTGTTCATTGCTTAATTATATTATAATCTTATAAGATAATATTTGCCGGGTAAAAAGATAGTTTCGTATTTTAAAATGAATACAAACATCACTCCTAATACTGCAGGTTCAAACAAAAGACCACCAAACAGAATTCGAAAGTCAACTTTAACTCAACAACAAAAAAACAAAAAAAGACAACGAGCTACAGCTGAGCAGTTGGAAGTTCTCAAAAAAGAATTTCTAATCAATCAAACGCCAAATGCTAAAACCAGAGAAGAGATAGGTAGAAGGATTGATATGACTGAGAGGTCGGTTCAGATATGGTTCCAAAACAAGCGTGCAAAAACAAAACAAAATCAGAAAAAAAATAACTACATGCCTGACCAAACAACAACATTTGTCGGAGGAAATGTTTATAACAACATGAACATGCATATGATGAACCAAATGCCAATGCAAGTTCCCATTGCTGGTAATTATCCCAACTTCGTGGGACCTCATATGGCTGCTTTTGGAAACCACCTAAGTCCAGTACTTCATCAGCAACAACAACATCAACAACACTTTAATAAACTATTCGGCTCAACTAATTTCATATTCATTTCATGTAGCGAACTATGGATAAGCAACTGGAGACGTGTTTTTGACTCACGTTATTCTCAGAGTCTTGAGGTTAAATATGATCTAACAGAGTCCATGCTTTCATACAGTTTCTATGAGCACAGCCTTGCCCGAGATACAATTTTTCATATGAAAATTCCCAAAGATATTATAAAGTCAATTGAGCTTATTCCAGATGATTCAACATCGTCTAGTGCTATTGTAACAATTGTTCTTACTGAAGCTCCCAAATTTTTTCTAAAGAGGCCTGCAATTTCCAACACATGGGAGAGCACTTCTGATTATTCAATGAATTGCGTTGCGTCTAAAAACTTTACCCACGTTTTAAAGGGTAATATTACAACATTAACGGCTCAGTTAATGGGTCTTGCATTCCATATCCCCATTACCATAATGGGAATCCTTTACAATGAGCGAAATGCCCATCACCCATTATGTTATCAGAAAGGCCGACCAGCTGGAACAATTAGTGAGGCTACAAGCCCAGAGCAAATCAGCCAAGTTGCTGATGATACTACATCAAGTGTTGACTTGACAAAAGCTAGAAGTCACTCTTTACCAACATTAGTGGCCGACGAAGCAAAAACCAATCAAGGTAGTGTCCCAGGCGAATCTCTTCTGGAAGATGAAAATGCTATCATTAGTGACTCTAAGTTGCTGGCTGCTAACTACAACACTTCATTACACAGTGCCACCAGCACAATATCATTTTTTTCTGCAGACGAAACGGCCGAAAGTGCGTTGACCACTCTTTCTACTCCAGAGGTGGACAATTTTAATGCTGCAACACTTATTAATAACCAAGCAAACAACAAACCCGAACAATTCAATGAACCAATTCTTTACAATCAAGACTTTCAATGCCTTATGAACTTTGATATGTCAGGCTCCACTGATTTCAATGTCCAAGGAGACGCAACCCAGCAAGACAACTCCAATACAAATATTATTGGAGATGCATTAATAGCTACAATAAATCTTCAAAATTCAGATGGTACTAAGGGTTTACAGCAAAATGGAAAAGAAAATGATATCAGTCTAAATGATCTTAGTTTCGAAAATAATGGAGTATATGACCAAAAATTACTGATGGAAAGCTCAGCTGATATGCTCAATATTGGAAACCTTTCAAGTGAACACTTTCATAAATCCTCAGAGGAAGACGCAAATGATATGCCTGGGATAGACTTTGGTGATAACCCATTCTTGTCATTGGTCCATGCTTAAAGCAGCGGAGATGACTTAAGGTTTTTATTTCTTTCTTATTTTTTTATTGTTGAGAAAAAAATGTATAAACGAGTTCAGGAACTTGCTTAAGTCATATCCGTCCATTTCAAGATTCAAGCGGGTTAAGGATTTTAATTTTTGTATTTTTTTCGTATGTATATTAATTATGTATGTATAATTCATAGTGTTAAATATAATGTATATTTAAATGTATAGCGTTTTGTCATCAGAAGTTTAAACTAAGTAGAATAGGTTTCCAATATTTAAAATTTTAAGCTTTTGCTTGAAAAAAAAAAACAAAAACCCTGAGGTGGGGGGCACGATAAGCTGCTTGCCTCAATCCTATCTTCACCCTAACCCTGAATATCAGTTATAAAACCAACTCATCAGATACCACCTTACTTCTTGAATATCTTAGCTATTCTCGTCATTACTAGAAAACCCATGCAAAGCTTAGTTGTTTATTCTGGTATTTGGTATTTATAGCTTCAATTGAAAGTTAACAAGCTTTAATTTGCTACTTTATTTCTCCTTTCAAAACAAAATCACTTGTTCATTGGTCATTTGACTATATCCCCTTCATTATTGGTAATTCATATTTCCTGCACCGCCATTTAAAACCAGTTTGCAATTTGTCACTTGTTGCAAGAATCCTAGTTTTAGAATTTTTATAAATACAAAAAGTTTCAAGCACACACTATGAAGTGTCTACATAGCTTGGGATTATACGCCACAGCCGCTTGTTTGTTAGCATCAACAGCATCTGCAAATGTTTTGAAAATTGTATGTTAAACATTTCTTTATTTTATTAGACGTAGCTCTCAGTAACTAATCAAAACTGTTACCATTTTGAGAATTTAGGACAAAAATAATCCTCAAAAATGTAATGGCATGTATGCCAAATCTGATTGGGGTGGCCCAATAGATCCATTTATTGATGGTAAGTAATTTTTTTTAATTTTTTATTGACTGAAATATTTGATCTAACAAATTATTCGCTAAAATAGTTGCTTTTCACACCACCGAGGGAAAAAACAATGGATATCTATCGGTTGTTCTTTTTGAGTATCGTTATGTAGATCTTATAGGACGTCTAAGGAAAACTGACGATGGTGTCACCCAAAAAAAGTATATTTGTGATGATGAAGCAATTGCCGAAAAACTATGTACAAAAGAACAACTCGGCCAGTTTATTATCTCAAAGTCTGATGAGAAACTTATTACTCCCATCTACACTACTAGAATCGATTTGAAGGATTTAAGATCTATCCACTACCCAATCAACAAAACTGGATATTATTGTGTTTCCACTCATCTTTCAGATCAATCAAGTGAATTTACAGGTGCAGTTCTGTTTCAAAATGCTTATGGAAAACTCGCTGCTACTCAAATCCCCAAACTTCCATTTTTTGGATTTGCCGCATTAGCCTATGCTCTTGTATTAGCCCTTTGGATGTTTGCTTATGTTCAACACAGATCTGACATTCTTCCTGTTCAAAATTACATCACAGCAATTTGTGCATTTTTGGTTGTTGAAATGATCACTATCTGGGGATACTACGACTTCACTAACAAGCATGGTGACAACGCAGGATCAAAGGTTTATCTTGTAATTCTCTCCATTTTAAACTCTTTCCGTAATGCATTTACGTTTTTCCTCCTTCTAATAGTCTGCTTGGGTTATGGTGTTGTTAAGCCATCTTTGGGAAACTTGATGTGGAAATGCAGAGCACTAGCTGGCACTCACTTTTTGTTTGCTGTTTTGTGGACAGTTTGTTCCTATATTATTCCACCTGACAATGAGAACCCTTTGGTACTTTTTGTTGTTTTACCTCTTTCACTGACTATGACTACATTCTATGTTTGGATTCTCTCAGCATTGGCTCAAACAACACAAGAGTTGGAAAATAAGAAGCAACATGTCAAAGCAGAAATGTACAAAAACCTGTGGAGATTACTTTTGGGATCCATTATTGTGATCTTTGCATTCTTTTTCATCAATTCGATGGTATATGCGAATGAATCAACATTGGACTTTGTTACGAAACACTGGCAAAATAGATGGTTTTTGTTAGACGGATGGCTTAATGTTGTGTACTTTGTTGATTTCTGCATAATTGCATATATCTGGAGACCTACTGCCAACAACAGAAGATTTGCCATGTCTACTCAATTGGCCCAAGATGAAAGTGAAGCACAGGAATTTGAAATTGGATCGTTAAGGGGATCTTTCGATCTAGATTATGAAGAGAATAATGTTGGAATGAGCAGAGAGAATGTATCAGGTTCTGGACCACAAAATCAACAAACATCATCTTCTCCTCCTCCAGAGTACACACCAAACTCTTCAGATTCTAAAAAAACAGCTGAATCCAATGCTCCTACAAACACAAGTGCATCTACCGCAAGTAGTAGTAATACCACCGCCGCTGCACCATCGAGCACATCATCGGGCACATCAAAACCAGCTTCAGAAACCGTATTTGCAGTTACTGACGATGATGATGAAGACAAAGGCTATGATAAATGGGACGATGATGATGATAGTATATTTAGTGCAGATGATGACGAAAATGCCACTGAAACTCAAGGCTTGAAGAAAGTAAAGCCTACCAAGAAGAATGATTAGTTAACAATTTGAAGAACTTTTATTATGTAAGAAAAAAGTATATAGTATGTAGATTATGATAAATTAAATAAAAATATTGCCAGAGTTTGAATTTGAAAATAAATACAAGATCACAATGGAGAAGTAAAATTGAGAGCGAAATTCTGATGTAATTATGAACATCATCGGCTTTAATTTATATTGTAAAATATCAAAATCAAAGGATTGATAACAATCAATATGTTGTTAAATTTCAGAATTGATAAAATTCCATTGGGTTATGGCGGTTAGAAACTTCTATTTAATTGTGATTGTGGGTTAGGGCCATTTATTTAAAGACTTTTTTTTACAAATAGAAGTGGCTGATTTTAAATACCTGCGATATCAATTACTTTTCGAACTTTACCATTATATACACTATTATACCTTCATAAAATAATAGGAGAAAAAGAACACAACCTGTTATTAAACCTAGCTTTTAGTTTTTCTTTTTTTTTTTCAATAACATAATTATCCTGTGCTTCAGTTTTTTATATTATGCCCATAAATGATTTACCTTTAGAAATTTTGTGTCATACTCTCTTATACTTGGAGCCTAAATCATTTTTAGCAGCTTCTCAAACATGTAAACACTGGAGAGAAATAGCTTTGTGGCGATATACACTAATACGGCATATAGACTTGTTTCTTTTTGACCAAGAAAATAAAGATGAGTTTTTCAAGTTTTTTTTATCATCGGTTACAGATAATGATGCAACACACGAGATTGATAAACGCGACGATTACAGTTTGGATACCACCAGCAATGAATTGCTTAGCTGTTTAGTAAATCACAGCAAGGAAGAGACAATTGAAACGTTTACACAGCTATATAACGCGTATATTTCTAAGAAGCAATCTACAGACTTGGAGAATTTATCTCAATCAGACAAATTGGAAAAAGTCCCAGCCAATTTTACGCATGATGCCAAACTCATTACCTTTTATCACAAATTATTAAAAATGCAGCTGCTCGGGAGATCTCTCATTCTCCTCTATGCTATGCAAATACCTCCAGCATTTTTTTCTTCTACCAATCCACGTCAATTGAATTGCGCAGCCCTAAGTGAGAGTTTGCATCCAGGAAACAGCCAAGTTGTAGAATGCGTTTGCTTTTCTATAGATGGCTGCTACATGCTAACAGTGACAAGGGGAGTTGATAATTATCATTTTCTTTATATACATCAGCTTTATCACGACCCGCGTTCCAATTTCAAAACCACATACACTGCAAGAAAACCCTTTACTCCTCATTTAAGACACTACTACTGCTGGAACAACGACCGTACTGTACACCAGGTAGTACTTTCTACAGATAACAAGTATCTTGGAATATCGTTTAATGTAGGATATGCTGAGGTTCATGACCTCTTTGTTTCTGAGAATAATAAAGGCCAAGGAAAGTGTAATTCACGGTTTCCATTGATTTTGGGAGAAGGGTCGACAAATTCCGATGAAGAAAAAAACGAATGCTTTTTATACAATAACAAGGAAGTAATATCTACAACAACGTCCTCCAAGAACACAACAACAAACATCAAAGTCTCTAAAATATACCCTATAGAAACTAAAGTGCTATTTTCAAGACAGTACCCATCGGCAATCAATTATCTGGCAATCTCTAAAAACGGAGAAGTTTTATTTCTACGGTCTCAAAGGCTAGGCGGTATTATTATTGTGAATTTATCAACTTGTGAAGAGATTGATATTCCTCACTACAGATTAGATCTTTCAATGTCATTACAATACAATGACAAAGTGTTGATGATGTCTGGCTGGAATGAAACCATAATATTTGGCAAAGCGACTCCAGACTCTGAAGCAAACTCCAGCGTTGAGAAAAAACCAACAGAGGAAGGGGATTGTGTGTTGTGGCGGTATTTTTCATACCACTTGCGGAATAACATATCATCCTATGTGCCATTAGAACGTGCAATTGCACTTCCCAAGACAAATGCCTATTTGGGGTTTGATTGTAGTGAAATTGGAGGCGTCAACGTGAAAATTATTTTAGATGAAGACGAATTGATTGGATTCAAATCACTAGAAACTGTCGCTGAAAAGGGACTTTTGGATGATGACTATTCTGAAGAAGAAGAAGATGATGATGATTATGATGATGGCAAAAAAAAGGAAAGTAATTCTGAAGCCAGCAGTGATCAAGTATTCAATGCACAGCCTGTTGAGCAAGATGAAGAACAAGATTCTTCAAGTAATTCAAACACACATTCTGAAATTGAAGAAGGAAACATTGAAGGAACAGATGAAGAAGACCTAGATAGTCAAGACGAGGAAGAAGAAGATGATGATGACGAAGATTCAAACAAACGTCCAGAGTTTTCAATTTTTAAAAGAACGTCGATTGCTTTGAGCGATCTGACATACTGTTTTACAATGGATGCCTCTAGATTTGCCATACTGCGGCACAACAAAATATATTTGTTTGTTTTGAATGAAAGTACAATTAATGATGCTTTCCGGACGGGATATCTCCCTCGTCGCATCATCCATGTCAACTTTGCCTCTCAAATCTTTTCCGATAATCAAGCAGAGGCGCAACAACAAATTGCTATCAGAAAGTTTATGTTTATCAACAAGAACCAATTGCTGCTGATGACTGAGAAGCATTTGGCAGTCTATGACTTATCGCGTGACCCTGACCAGATTTCTCAGTACCATACATTACAAAATGATTTTGTTCAAAGATATTATATTGATGAACAAATGATGATTCATTCAAACTAATATTATATGTTTTTCCATGCCTTGTAAAACTATTTTTTTAATGCTTGTTATGACCCTTTTAATTTTTTTTTTGTTTTTTTTTCTCTTGTTTTATTTTTGTTTTTTTAACCATATAATAAGTAATAATAAAAGAATAAAGAACAGGTTTTTGTTGAAGAATTTATAATAGTTGAAACTTGGAATAGAAAATGGTGAATAAACTTTAAATAAAGATTTAGAATCAGAATTAATCAAAGATAAGAAGAATAAATTGAATATAATAAAGTTTTGTTAAAATAAAAAACAAACAATATTTAAAGAGATGCTTTGTTTTTATTTTTTATTTTACCATTTTAAGTTTGTATATATATATATATTTACTCAATCAGATTTAAATATCTTCAAGATTTATCTATATAAAATATATACACAATTTGTTATGAATAAAGCAAAAAAGTTTATTAATATACAATAAGAGAGGTAAACAAGTACAAAAAAAGTACTATATATAATTTGTTTGAACAAATGTAAAAACATTATATTATTATTTATTGTTTATTTTCATGAAAGGAAAAGGGTAAAAAAAAAATTAAGATTTTCATACATATCGTATCTATAAAATATAAAAGTTTTTTTTTTTTCTTTCAGTAATAAATATATTTATTATCATCTTTGTTAAATTGATTGAGTTTTTTTACACACACACACACACTTTTTATATTTTCTTTCTTATTTTTTCAAAATAAATGATAAAGGTTTATCGTTTTTTTTTTTTTTTTTTTTTTTTTTTTTTTTA
>CBXB010000027.1:73114-84764 GCA_000817185.1 Magnusiomyces clavatus CNRMA 12.647
AAAAAAAAAAAAAAAAAAAAAAAAAAATCGGGAAACGGCTCTTATGAAATTTGTAACTCACCTTGTATGAATATAATAAATATTGTGCGCACACAATGTGACTTTTTATGTATCTATTTGTCTTACATAAAAAGACATTTTGTTTTTTTATGTATACAAGGAATATATATATTTTTTATCAAATCTGGAATCAAGCATATTTGATTTTATGCTGTTACTTTTCATTTTTTTATATGGAAATTTGTAAGAATGAGAAAGTATGTTTATTAATAGCCACTCTATAAACAGAACATTATAATCCAAGTAGTTTTTTTTTAGAATTATGAACAAATTCAATAGGTTCGTCTCGACGCCGTGAAGAAGAAGATAATGAATTACTTGATTCTTTTTCTTTAATTAACTGGATTCTTTCTTGTCGAGATCGTTCAACTTCTTTGGCATTGTCCATCATTTCTCTTAGTCTACGTTCACGCTCTTCTGCATCTGCTTTGTTACTAGTATCTGATGATGATGATGATGATGATTTGGTTGCTGATTCAGAATTTCTGGTATATGATGATCTTGTGTAATCCGAGTGGTGGCGTCTTGAGGAAGAAAGAGACCGCGAGCTATCTGAGTCATTATCATGTCTCCGTCTCGAATATTCTGATCTGCGTTCAGAAGAATTTTCTCGTCGGTGGGGTGATCTAGATCGTCGACTACCGCGTGATCTATCATCGTGGCGTCTATATCTGTCATATTCTTCGTCACTTTCATCATTATTATATCTTCTTCTAGAAGATTTGTAATCAGTGTGTGATCTTTCCTTGGAAGATCTTCTGTATCGATCATACTCTTCGTCACTCTCGTCATAATGCCTTCGTCTAGAAGTTTTATAATCTCTGTTTTTGTAGTCTTCATCATGGCTTCGTGAAGAATGAGAATAACGTTCTCTTCTATCACTGCTAATACTTTTACTACTACTACTACTACTAGCGCGTGCTTCTTTATCTAGTTTTTCTTCCGTCTTGACACTTTTTGTCTTTTTCTTTTCTTCTTTTTGCTTCTTTTTCAGCTGTGATAATGTACGTTGTTTAGACAGTATTGCTGCCATAGGGTCATCAGATTCCTTTTTCTTTTCATCCTTAACCAATGGTACGGATGTGTTATCGGATTCGCCATCCTCGGCCTTAAATCTCTCTGCGACCAAGTCGCGTTTTAGGGTATCTGCTTCTTTCTTAATATACATATCATCTATGCGGCGTTTGCCCAGCAGAAAGTCCTCGTTTTGATCATCATCATCTTTCCTGTCTCCAGCAGAAGATGAGATACCAGAGTACATCCACTCCATGCGCTTGACTTGTTTCTGACCAGTGTTGGCTTCTTGCAAAGCCATCAGCTCGTTCAGCTCCTTTTCGCGTTGAATCTCTTTCTTCCGTTCAAGGATTTTTTTTCGTTCAGCAATAGCATCTTGTTCACGTTGCCAAACCTTGACTTGGTTCTTTAAAAGACCTGGGTGCCAGGACTTTTTGACGTTTAAATTTCCAGGCATAATGTGTTTCTCGAGTTTGTAGATTCGTCTTGACTATAATGATTAATAGTTTCTGAATAAAAGATAATTTGTGCCAAAAATAATAGTTGTGACAATAAAAAGAGGCAAAAATAAAATAAAAATAAATAAAAATACCAAAAAAGAGTATGAAATTTAAGTCACGTGATATATGACATAGCTCTTTGTTTTTTCGTTAACTGTCCAGCTAGAGTTGATTATTTCAACAATATCTACAATTACCATCATGGTTTGGAAGTGATGAAAAATCTAAAGACCATGTCATATTATTAGCTTCTACTTTTTAAATGTCAATTTAGTTAATCAGTGCAATTTTTGTTAAAGTGTTGTAGAGTGTTTAGGTCTTAAAAAAGTGTTGTATCCATCTTTACTTTGGTTTATAAAAAAACAATTAAATATTTGTAAAATACTTTTTAAAATCCTTATAAACCCCATTTAATTTTTTTTTTAGAAAAAGAGAAATAAATCAATTAACTTCTAGTTGAGATCGTAGAGTTGGAATTTTTACCCTTCTAAAGTCGTTTAATGACACCTAAAACTGGCATATCTAGATTCAAATAATCAATCTATGGTTATTTCCCAATTAGGAAATGTCTCTTTTCTTCTTGGCTTTACCTACAAAACAAAAGGCCTTTTTTTACTTGTAGCCGAAGCAGTAAATACGAACGGTAAGAGCATTCGGATGAGTTTCAACGAATGGGGTTGCTCTAAAAATTTTTTCTAATCAATTTTTTTGATCTGATAATTTTTGACTGATCCTCCGTTAATTATCACTAACTTTTTTTTTTCTATTCCCTTCTTTTTCTTCTTTTTTTTATTATTTGATTGTTTTATATTATATTTTTTTTTTTATATTTCAACTGGTAGATCTGAGATCTGTTGTTGGTTTTTTTGGTTTTTACTTATTTTTTTTTTTTATTCTTTCACTATTGTGTCTGCGCATCGAGTATACCGCGCATCGCAGTAATCCACAGTATTAAATCGATCCAATCCCCAAACCCTACGTTTATCAGTACTATACCAAATTTCACTATCGCCAGCTTGTTTTTTCATAAATACAAGATAGACCTTTTGCTGATATCCTATATTTGATATTCAATCCAAACGAATATTGTTTATATCAACTTATTTCTCTTGTTTATATCTTTATCAGTAATTTCATTTCTTATTTTAAAAACTCAATTAGTTTCTCTGCAGTTTTAGAGTTGCTTTTCAACTCCACAAAGTTTCTGTTCAACAGAAAATTCGTCTTTTAAGAACTCACATCAATCATAGCCAATTGATAGCTCTACAGCGATATATATCTTTCTGATTTCTTTTTTATTACCTTTTTTCCCCATTCATTCTGACGATTTGCTAAAGTCAGAATAAATTCATAGACTAGTTTTTTTTTAAGGAAATATTCCCCATTTCTCAATCACCAGTTGACAAATTCAAATGCGCTGGCTAAGCTTTTCATCCGGGGCTGGCCTTCTTACGGCTGCCTTGACAGTTTTATCATCAATTTCAACAACTCATGCATTTTCTCCAGCTATAGAAAAAACAACCTTTGATTCAAGTCCTAAAAACTTCATATATTTTGAAGACAGTGCTGTAAGTTGCTTTTGCTCTCGTATAACGCGTTCCCCCCCCCCATCTCTCTCTTTTTCGTATTCTAACCATAACTTTCTCTTTTAGATATTAATATACATTGAAGAAGACGGGAAAACCGTCTCACGATCTACAGATGATGGCCGATCTTGGAAGAAGATTGATCTTGAACTTGATGGAACCATCGAACACATAATTTCACACCCTACAGACATCAAAAGAGCATACCTTTTGACTACAGGAAAAACTCATTACTACACAAAGGATCGTGGTATTCGCTGGAACAAGATTTCAGTTGATCTTCCTCCTGTTCCTTCGCAATCGGCTTTCGTTCTACATGCTCAAAACCCTGATTATGTTCTCTATGCCGGTATTGACTGCTCTAGCAGCGAATACATTGATGGATCCTGTGTCCCAAGATACTACTATACCACTGACAGTTTCAAGACTACACCCAAACCACTGATCTCATCTCACCAGTGCATCTTTGCTCAATCAACAAAGGAATTCACTGAAGGTGACGAACGTGCTATTGTATGCTCAGTCAATTCTGAGGCTGAACCAAAGGACAACAGACCGGTCAACAGAAGACTTGTATACTCTACTGACTTTTTTTCCAACAAGGAGTATCTTAAGCTTGATGGTATGAATATCCGCGGTGTTGTTGGTATTGGCGTAACCTCCAAGTTTATGGTTGCCTCAGCTCGCCACAGAAACGATGAACACGTCTCATTTTTGGTTTCTCTCGACGGTAGAACCTGGGATGAAGCCGAATTTTCTGAACGATCTGATGCCCCATTTACTGAATACTCTGTTACTGTTTTGGAATCCAGCAAGCACTCCCTCCACGTTGATGTTTTGAAGGAAAAGGACGACACAGCTGGTGACTTTTACGTATCCAACTCTAACGGTACCTATTTCCGCAAGAGTTTAGAGCACACCCACAGAAACAAAATGGGCTTTGTCGATATTGAGAAGTTGGAAAACGTTGACGGAATTTTGATTGCAAATGTTATTTCAAACTACGATCAAGTCGCAAACTCCAATGGCGAAAAGAATATCCGTACCGTCATTTCTTATGACGACGGAAGACACTGGAAATATGTTTCTGTTGACGATTCTGACTGCAAAGGCGACGAGTCCTGTGGACTAAACCTTCACTCTGTCTTGGACAAATCCAACGTTGGCAGAATCTTTTCTTCTCCAGCTCCAGGCGTTATTGCCGGTATTGGTAACTTGGGTACTAAGCTCAAAGATTACGAAGATGGTGACATGTTTGTTTCTCACGACTCTGGTCTCACCTGGGTCAAATCTAAGGAAGATGCCCACAAGTACGAATTCGGCGATTCCGGTAACGTTATGGTTGCTATCCAAGACGAAGGTGTTGTCAACAAGATGAGTTACTCTCTTGATCGTGGTTTGACCTGGAAGGACTTTGATCTCGGTGTTGACATTAGAGCCAAGTATCTTTTCACCACCCAGGACTCCACTTCTATGAGATTTGTGCTGATTGGTAAGCCTAGCTCTTCAAAAGATAAGACCATGGTTATTGCTATTGATTTCGACGGTATTTACACTAAGCAATGTAAGTTAAAGGAAGACGGAACTGGTGACTTTGAAAAGTGGTACGCCAGATGGGAAGACCGCTCCAATCCTTCATGTATCATGGGCCACAAGCAATACTTTTGGAGAAAGAAGCTCGATGCTAAGTGCTTTGTTGGCAATTTGTACAACGAACAAAAGGCTCTCGAAGAAATCTGCGAATGTACTGAGAACGATTTTGAGTGTGATTACAACTTTTTCAGAACCTCTGAAGGTTATTGTGTTCCAAGTCCTGCCTTGGTAGAAGACAAGAGTGCTTGTGAATCTAATCCTGAAGGTACCTACGAAGGTTTAAGTGGATTTAGACTCATCCCAGGTGACAACTGTAAGAAGGTTCCTCACGGAGTTGACCTCGAGAAAAAGGTTATCAAAAGCTGTTCTGATGGATCCATTGTTGATGTACAACAACCTCCTAAACCCAACAATCCTAAGAATAGTGAAGATAATAAAAAGCCAGTCTCCAAAGAAGTCACTAATAAATTGACTGAATTCAATGGCAAGATTATAGACTATTTCTACCTCAAAGCCGAAAAACCTGAAGAAGCAGACGAAACCATTATTCTTAGAACTGACGCGAACGAAGTTTACATCAGTCATGACCACGGTGGAAAATGGGAACGTATTTTTAACGACAAGGAAATAATTGCCATTTATGCCAATCCATATTTCCCCAATGCTTGCTATCTAATCACCACAAAGGAAGAAGTTGTTTTCACTCTTGATCGTGGTCACAACTGGAAGTCTTTCAGAACTCCTGCAAAGCGTAACAATGCTGGTATCCCCTATCTTACCTTTAGCAAGAAGTTTGTCAACTGGTTTATATGGACTGGCGAGATTGGCTGCGAAAATCCTTTCTCTGCTACATGCCACACCGTTGCTTACTACACAAAGACTCATGGTGAAAGATGGAACAAGCTTCAAGAGAATGTCAAGCGATGTGTTTATGTAAACGATTTGAAGGAGGCTAAGTCTGAAAGAATCATCTACTGTCAACGAGTATACACCGACAGCCAAGGTAGAATCAAGAATATGCTTGTTTCTTCATATGACTTTTTCAACAACCAAAAGGTTTTGTTTGACGATATTGTTGGATTTGCTCTTGAGCACGAGTTTGCTGTTGTAGCTACTCTCCGTGAAAATGAAGAATCGCTCACTGCCTTTGTCTCTATTGACGGTGACAACTTTTCCCAAGTTAGATTCCCTCTCAACTATCAAATTGGAAAGCAACAAGCCTACACCATTTTGGAATCAGTTACTCATGCCATCTTCCTTCATGTCACTACTAGTGCTAGACCTGGATCTGAGTATGGTACGATTTTGAAATCTAACTCCAATGGTACGGATTATATTGCCTCTTTGGACTATGTTAATCGCAATGAACAAGGCTATGTTGACTTTGAAAAGATTATTGGTCTTGAAGGTGTTGCCATTGTAAACACTGTTGAAAATCCAAACGAGGCCTATGAAGGCTCAAAAAAGAAGCTTAAGAGTAGAATCACCCATAACGATGGTGGTGAATGGTCATATATTTTCCCCCCAACTAAAGACTCTGAAGGCAACAAATACAGATGTCCAGGTGCCAGTCTTAACAAGTGTTCTCTCAATTTGCATGGATACACTGAACGCCTTGACTACAGAGACACATTTTCTTCTCAGTCTGCTGTTGGTATGATGCTTGCTGTCGGAAACGTCGGACAGTATTTGTCTCCCCTTCACGACGGTAACACTTTTTTTACCAAGGATGGTGGTATCACTTGGAAGGAAGTCAAGAAGGGATTCTACATGTGGGAATTTGGTGACCAAGGTTCTATTATTGTTATTGTCAACGGCAAAGATAGCACAAACGTTGTGTACTACACTCTTGATGAAGGTGACACCTGGAATGAATATAAGTTCAGCGAAGATCTTGTCCGAATTGAGGATATTGCTACTGTTCCATCTGACTCTTCCCGCAAATTCTTGCTCATTGGTAGACAGAGTTTGAGTAAAGGTCAAAAGTCTATTACCATTCAACTTGACTTTACCAACATGTTCCAACGTCAATGCAAGCTTAGCACTGAGGATCCCGACCACGATGACTTTGAACTCTGGACTCCTCAACATCCATTCCAAGAAGACAACTGTTTGTTTGGTCACGAAACCCAGTATTACAGAAAGATCAAGGGTCGCGACTGCTATATTGGAAGATCTCTTCTCAAGCCTTATGAGATTGTCAGAAACTGCAGTTGTACAAGACGTGACTATGAATGTGACTACAACTACGAAAGAGGATATGATGGAGCCTGTCGCCTTGTTCCAGGATATACTCCACCTGACCATTCATTGATTTGTAAAGAAATGCCGGGAACAATTGAATATTGGGAACCCACCGGATACAGAAAGATTCCATTGAGTACCTGTGAAGGCGGACAAGTTTTGGACAAGATTGTGGCCAAGCCATGCCCTGGCAAGGAAAATGAGTTTAAACAAAAGCACCGCGGACTTCACGGGTTTGGCCTCTTTATGGTCATCGTTTTGCCAATTGGTATGGCTGCTGTCATTGGATACATCATGTGGGACCACTTCTCCAAGCGCTACGGCCAAATCAGATTGGGCGAAGACGAGGACCAAAACGTTATTATTCGTTCGCTTGTCATTTCCGTTGCTGCTATCATTGCAGTGCTTTCTGTCATCCCAGACTTTTTCCGAAGCGCATACAGAACCCTTAAATCCAAGTTCAAGCGCTCAAGGAGATTTACTACGAGAGGGTCATTGTCAAGAGGACGAAATGACTACAGTATTGTTGCCGCAGCAGAAGATGAGCTGTTGGTACCAGATGAGGATGATATTGGGTTGGATGATGATGATGACGACATATCAGGAAACATGTCTGATGCTGAAGAAATTGAAATTAATCCATGATTTCATTAATTTGGTAAATAATAATACATATTTAAAGATATAAAAAAGCAAAAAAAAGAAAAAATTGAAATATAGTTAAATAATAATAAAAAATTGAATATATTTAAAAAAAAAAACCTTAATAGTACATAATTTTATATATATATATATATATATATATATACTATGGTTTACTAATCCTTTTTTGCTTTTTTCTTTGGAGGTTGTTCAGCATTATCATCCTCTTCTTCTTCTTCCTTTTCAGATTTCTTTTTCTTTTGATTCTTACTACCACTCTTTAAATCATCTTCATCGTCATCACCAATATCTTCTTCTTCATCATCACTAAGTTCAAACTCATCTTCACCTTCGGCCTGATCAAACAGTCCGTTGTAATAAAATTGGATTGCTTCTGGGAAGATCTCTTCAGCAAAGATTGTAGCCAGCTCGTCTCCTCCAACAAAGTCGCCAGGGCCATGGCCCATGTACTTGAACCAGGAGAAAAATGAATTGACTCCAGTTGCAGACATGGTCGTCAAGTTTTTGTTTTTCTGCCAGTGGATCTCGACAGGTGTAGAAACGTGCTTAGAGGCAGAAGATTGAGACTCTCGTTCTTGAATCAATTGTTGAAGCTCTTTGAGTTGTTTAGTTTGAGCATCATCTTCCTCATCATCATGATCTTCTTCTTTTTCTTCTTCATCATCTTGTTCCTTTTTTTCTTCTTTTTCTTCTTCTTTTTCTTCTTCTTTTTCTTCTTCTTTTTTGTCATCATCATCCTTTGAACTTGACGGTTTTGGTTTCACTTCTTTGTAAGTAAACTTTTTCCTTAAAACAAGACTATCTTCTTTCAAATATTCCTTTGCCAAGTCCTTATCAAAAGTAAACTCAATGGTGAAATCTGTTGGATTTTCTTCGTCCCACTCGACGTACAAGTCAGTGATGAGCAACAGGAGGTTGAAATCCTCGAGCGTCACATAGGGGTCCAGCAGGTGCGACGCGCCGCGCAGAACGTTGGCCCAGAACCCAGGGATCTCGGCAAACTTCTTGCGGCGGGCCTCGTAGTATGGTTTCAATTTGGCATTGTTGTAAGCAGCTAAAAGTTTTTTTTTTTTTTTACGTTAGAATTTAATCTTTGTAGTAAATATATATATATATATATATATATCTTTTATAACTTACAGACATGTTTATCAATCTCTGAACGTTCGTCACGTAGCTCATTAAGAGACTTGTATACCGTAAGCCTATAAAGTTTTACTGTTAGCAAGTAGAAAAAAAAAAAGAGAAAAAACAAATAGAAAATACAACTCTAAAATATATATAAAACTTACAGATCAACTGGTTTGTTTTCACTTTCAGTCATTTTTTTTTTTTCTCTTTATTTAATCTAGATTATAAAAAATGAAACTTGCTGATTCTCCTCAATTTGTTTACAGAAAATGAAAGAAACAAAACGAAGTTGAAAAAAATAAAGTAATAGATTTATTAGTCATTGGTGTGTCGTTGATTATGTAATTAGCATGTAGTTTTTCATCAAAAATCTCAGTTTTACAGAAAGATACGATGAGGGCTGTTGTTACAAATACTCCAACATCTGAAATTTTTTAATATCAAAGCGTCTAGATATTGGTTATAAACGAAATATTCATAATTTTGTAAAGATAAACCTTTAATCATCATGATATCAAATGTATTTACTAAACCATTAATCTAAATGTTAATTGAAATTGTCTTTTTCTATATTCCTTTATTAATCCGTCTATTTTTTTACTTTTATTTTTTTTTTTTTTTTTTAAAAAAAAAAAAAAAAAAAAAAAAAAAAACATTATCTATAGCAAAACAAAATAAAATTATCGTCGTCCTGGAGGTCCGTTACGCTTCTTTAAGCTAGGAGCTTTGAAAGGAACTGTCAATGTTGCAATCTTATAATTAAGAGCAGTGCTCTTATTAAGCTTGAGCTCTGCTGCTTGTGCGGCAGAAGCATTCTTGATATTACAACCCAATGCATACAACACTTCGTTGAGTTTGGAAGGCTTGATCTGAAGCTCGTTGGCCAAAGGTGAGACCTCCAAGATGAACCCGTCAACTCTAAGGGCCAATGCTGTTATGAAAGAAGTGAGCTTGAGTTCACCACCAGTGTCAAGACGGAAGGTTCCATCGCGTGACTTGGGGTTCCAAATGGTAGCGTAACGCTTCAATGCGCTGTCGATAAGAGCTTCAGGTGGAAAGTTGAGGTTCTTTTGCAGAGCTGATTTCTTCTTAGATCGCCTGTTGTGGTAAACACCAAGTAAAAAGGAAAGATAGTAGAGTAACTTGAAGTAGCTGGCATTTGCTGATGCTGAAGATTTCGAATTTGACATGTTTGTTCTTCTTGTGATGCGTGATAGAATGTAGGGCGATGTGTATGGGAACAACTTGGCGCGTTCTTCTGGTTTCTCTTCCTTGAGAATGACGTCGGCACGGATGATATCCCACTCCTTTTGAGAAAGAATACTCTCAATGGGATAAATGTCTTCAGGGGTCTCTGCAGATTCGACAAACACGGGTGTAATACGGTCTTTTTCGCGCTCCGCGTCCATTTCTTCTTGAGTAGGTAATGACTTTGTTGTTTCTTCAATAGTGCCGACAATCTCGTCCTTGATGTCATCCAGCACTGATGAGTCGATAGCATTGAGTCGCTGACTCTCCAGCATCTTCTTGGCCTTGCGGGTACCAAAGGTGTTGCCAAGATCGCTGCGCATTTGTGAGTAGTTGCTGTTTTTCTCGACACTGGCAATCGCCTTCTTTTTGAATATGCGCAGAGACTTGGCTACCGGTTGTATATTGACCAAGGGCGCCTTGTAGAGGTCTATACTGTTTTTGGCCTTATCATACATTGCCACGTAGTACTGTGATGTTGGAACAACCGTGTCGGGGAGTTTGAAGTCGTCTGTTTGTAATAATGATTGCAAGTCGCCGCTCTTTCTGTTCTTTTTATGCTTTTTCGACATGACGGCTGTTGTCCCGTCAAAGTCTATGTCGTCGCTTTCGCCGTGGAAGAGAATACCTTCTGGAGCTCCATCTGGTTGTTTTTGTCTGTATAGTTCGAAAGAGAGTTTTGAAGGAATTGTTACCGAGCCAAAAGATGCTAATGCGAGAGCTGGTTTAGATGACGATGATCCTGGTGTTTCTAAATGATGCGATTTAATGGGAATAGATTCTGATGATGATGAAGAAGAAGAAGAAGAGACGTTGCTCTTACGTTTTCGTTTTTTTTCAATATTTTCTGAAGTCATTTTGGAACGTTGTGGATGTCTATATGAAATGTATTACTGAGCCAAAATGATTAGGGATATAAAAAGTTTATGAAATTTTAATCATTATGAAAAAAAAAAAAAATTTTTAGTAAGGTTTTGATTGTGTTACTGAGGTTAGGGATGTATAGCCGCATGTCCGCCAAAATAGGCAACTATTCACTGAGTCTCTACTACGGTTTTCTAGTTGATTCAGCATCTGGAATTTGAAATAATTAGCTTGGAAAGTGCTTTTATACTGTTTGATCTTTGTAATTGGTGTTTGAAAGTGTTATTTATAAAGATATGACGTTTTATAAGTAAATACAATTTTTATCCAAAGTTTCATACATCTACTGTTATGCGGAAATATTTTTTGCTTTTTTCTTTTAAGTATTAAACTGAGTAAAATACCATCTAGATAAGAAGCTAGAAATAGCAGTTATGTTTGTTTCAAATTATAAATACTCTTGAGTTAACTTATGAAAACTAAATATTGTGTTTATTTTTCAAAAAATAAAAAAAAAGAGAATAATTGCTTGCATGATTACTTTTATAATGTTTAGATAAGTAAGCGAGAACAGTGCGACATATCACATTTCAAAAGTACAGAAAACCTTCAAGCTTTAGAATTATGCACTGTTATTATTGCTGTCTGTTAGTATTTTGAACAATAGTTATCAACTCACAGAAAACTCGGATAGACTTTTAACTTTAAAAACTATACGTACGTTGATTTTTTTTTTTTTTTTTTTTT
>CBXB010000028.1:0-25672 GCA_000817185.1 Magnusiomyces clavatus CNRMA 12.647
GAACCCACAATCTTCAGATTAGAAGTCTAACGCCTTAACCATTGGGCTACGCGGGCATTGCTTGGAAGCATAAATTAAAAAGAATACATGATCCAAAATTAGAAATAATTATTTGAAACTGTCAAAAATACTTTTCGTTTTGAAAACCTAAAATCGCAGCCCTAAAGACGCAGTATTTGTGTTTGAACTCTTCTTCTTTGTACTCGGGAAGCTTTTCAATTTTTTTATTAAAATAACACACACAAAAAAAAAAAAAAAAAAAAAAAAAAAAAGTAAATTAGTTTGTAAACATTAATTAAAGCTAGATATTTCATTAATAGTGGCAATCCCTACAGTTAAATCTCAGTTTAGGCAAGTACAAATTTTTTTTATAATATAGTCATGGAAAAAAATGTCTATTAGAGATAAAAAAAAATAAAATAAAAAAGATATATCTACATTTATATGTCAATTATTTCATTGTCTTTTTGAACAGACTCCAATGATCGGATTCCTAATTCTGATTGCATGGGATATGTTCTAGAGTACTTTTTGTAAAGATCAGTTAAAAATGTCAAATTGTATCGCTCGACACATTTTTTTAGAATAGACAAGTCGGCTCCTCCAAACTGCTGTAGTTTGGACAATCTTAATTTTAGCTGGTTGATAAACTTTTCTTGCTGAAGTTCGTCATAGAAAAGAATTTGCGAAACTAGGAGCCTAATCTCAAACAGAGTGTCGGGATTGATGGCGTCCAAGTAGCTGTGTGAGTCATTGGATTTATTAGCTAGTTGGTAATCTAGTTTTAGTTTTTCGTCATGGTAATACCAAGCTCGTAGGTTTTTGTAAACTTGAATAATATTTTTCTCATTGTTACCTAAACTGTTTATCAGTTCTTCTTCATGTTGCTGACTTAGGCTGTTGTCATGTTTGTTAAGTACAGCCTCTTCAAATAAAATGAGTGTGTCCATCAGATCTATTTCTTTAGAGTTGGATAATTTTTTGTTTGTCTCTTCATCTTCTTGTGAATCAACTTCGGATAAAATGGACTCGTCTGAATCAGACAATTGTGCAATTTCGTCATTGTTGTCACTCTCTTTAGAAAGTTGCCAGTCTCTACCATAATTCTGAGCTGCTAGTGTTCGTTCCAAAAGATATGAGTGTGTAACTTTCTTTTGGTCCAACATTCTTGCTGTTGTAATCATATCCTGAATGTCATTTTCTGTAAACTCGCTCAAACTGCGCGGTTCTTTGATTGCTCTAGTCATTGCCATCTTTCTTAGTTTGTGACCTTTTGGTAAAAGGGAATAATTTAATAGCTCTTCTTGCATGTATTCTCGATCGTCTTTACCAGGCTCTGTTGGCTCAATATTAATTCTGGTCATTTTAACATTGTCGTTTTCATCATCGCTCCCGTCTGTCTCATCAACAAACTCTTCATCGCTATCATTCTTTTCCCACGGCTTTCGGTCACTGTGATGAACCGGCTCTCTGAACAGCATGTATGCACTTTGATAGTCTCTTCGATTTAAGAGCTCTCTGTCCCATTTCGTTGTCTCATAAGGATTGAAGATTTTCTCCCTTGCCGAATATGTGCGAGATGTTGATTCACTGACAATTTCGGTATTTTCTTTGATAAACAAGCTGGAAACCAAGGAGTGTTGGGGTAGCGTGTATCCAATTTCTTGGAGAACGGATAACATCAGCTCTTTTGTTACAATCATTGACCGCAATCCCATATCTTTCATCATGTTAATTTTATCTCTGTAGGGGCCTATGGCAAACTGTCGGTTGAACACATATCTTAAAATAGCTCTAGTATGATCTATGACTATTTTGTTTAATGTTTCTACAACATCTCCTTCAATATAACACAAAGGTTCTTTTTGAGCTTCCTCTTTGGAAAATAGTGAATCTGGTGTAATTGGAAACCGCAGTCTGAAAATGTTTGCCATTTCTACTAGCTGTTGAGATCGTACTAATGAATTGATATTGTCGTCTACTAGAGGTTCAGAGTGATTTTCATTGTCTGATTGATCTTTATATAATTCTTCTGTTTCTTGAAAAAGTTCAAGAGCCTGTATATTTTCATCAGTTGGATTTCTTTCCCATGCTCTATAGAGTTTTTTAAATTCAACATTTAGTTTTGGCTCAGGATTTGATAGTCGTTCATCCTTTTTGAAATGTGCATATGGATTTATTAGAATTTTTCGAGGTGTGTTGTAAGTGTTTCCCTGTGTTTTTTTTACTCTATTTTGTAGTGTAACCTGACTGTGTATAGGGCATTCTGAATTTAAATGCTTTTCCCACTCATTGAGATAGCGAGCTTGAACTTCCTCAATATCAATCCACGATTGAGACATTTCCATGCTTGCGGGTATGTCTTTAATCGTTGCAGAGTCATTTATAGCTAGAAAGTTTATATTGTCCCTCATGGATTTGTAATCTGAAATGTTGAGCCTTGATTCAAAGCTATTGTCATTAAATCTGTCAAAATTTGTAGATGAATCTTCATTGTCTGGGTCGTCGTAAATTCCTTCGCGTTCTGCAAACCGTAGTTTTTGTGCCTCATTAAATAAAAGATTGTGGTAGACTTCACATTCAAGTAACGATTTTGTGCCAATGGCTTCTGCAATTCCGCTCAGATCATGTCGACTTCTTCGTCCCAAAAAAACAAAAAACTTTTCCTTTTCTTCACTTGACCACCATGTTCCGCAAATATAGCTTCCTTCAACTGACTTATGATCATCCGAAACCTCAGTAGATTTGTTTGAGTCTACTATTCCTGGTAACTGGTCGGTTGTTTTGTCTATATCTGTTCCTGTAGTAAATTCATAAAGTTCTCTATTGTATAGTTGTGCATATTCAACGGAAAAGCATGGCTTTTTGTCACAGTGAGGGGGGTTCTCATTGCTTGAAGTTGTTGTTGCATGAGATCCATTTGATAATTTTGCCTTTTTACTTGTATCGTTTTCTTTTTTCTCAGTATCTTCATCACTATCCTTGAACCTTTTTCTTTTGCCTTTAATGCGTTCGTTTAGTTCTTCCAAATGTGTCAATTTATGATCGGATATCCCCTTGTCGGAAAGATATACTCGGTCCCTATTGATAGGGGGATAGCCTAATTCTGCAGCAACGTCTATTCGTCTTCGTGGCTTTATGAGCTCTGGCGGCAGTTCCAAAGCTTGTGATATCTTATATAGACGTGAAATCGCCGCTGACCGAGCTGTATTTTTGTTTTTACTCCGGTTTTTATTTGGACTTGACTCATTGAAAAATTCATAGAACGAAGGATGAATGCCATTTACATGGGGAAAGTCTGGATATAAGTGAGTAGAGTAACTTTGGGGAAACCTTATGCTCAAACTACCGTCCGGAAGCTTGTTGGAATCTTCGGAAAGCCCATATTGATTTATTGCCTCTGTTACATCGATGCTATCCCAGAAATCGATTTCGGTCAATTTACTCTGATCTATCGGTGTGTCAGGCATAGTTTTAACACAATCGATACAAAAAGTCTGTTTTCAAATCAAATCGACTTCAGAGTTTTATTTTTGAAATACTATCGATTATATATCTATCGTCGAATAATTGAAGTCATGATTTGGTAAAAAATAATAATAATAATAAAATAGAATGAAAAAAAGAAAAAAAAATTGATAAAACAAAAAAGTGAAAAATCAACGTGTGCAAAAAAGTCACCCACGGTGGGACTCGAACCCACAATCTTCAGATTAGAAGTCTAACGCCTTAACCATTGGGCTACGCAGGCTTTCTTGAAAATTATTTAAATAGTTCAACTTTGTCAAATTAGAAAATATAATGACCTCATACCGAGTTTTAAAAATATGTCATGATTTTAGTTTTGAACGATTTTCTATAACTTACAAAGCATGTAATGATATTTACCAGAATCTCATGATGCAGTCAATCTATTTATTATTTTTATATATATTTCAGATATACTTGTACAGAATAACATACATAGGAAACAATAAATGGATCTAAAATCTATCATAAATGAAAAAAAAAACCATTAACTATAATTATTTAGCATATATATTTCTATCTTAGTTTTGTATGATCTTGAACTGTGTCATCATCATACTTATTATGATTATTATCATCATTTGAAATATCTTCTTCGTCATCAATTTCTTCATAATCGTCGTCGTCACCTTCTAGAATTATACTTCCCTTGTGAAAATGGCTTGCTTTAAAAGGTCTCTCAATAACCCCTGGAATGCAATCATCTCCTCTTGAAGCAAACTGAGAATCCGCTAGAAACCTAGGCCTACGGTCCGTGCTGAAAGGAGAATATTGAAAATTAGTAAATGAAGACATTTGTGGAGACTTCACAACAGGAGAACCGAATCTTGTTTTCCTGTTGGTGGAATCTCGTCCAATATTAAAACTCTTGTTACCAATAGTACTACCAAGTGTAGATCCAAATCTCTTTGAGGTAAATGGAGATCCAGCTCGGGGAGGAACTGCAGCACGGTTATCAAAACTTCCTCCTTTTTTAAGCCCTCCACTAAAATAATATGAAGAAGAGGGTGACCCAATGTGAATGGAGCTAGTGCGGCTTCTTGATTGGTGTCTCCAAGATGATCTTGAAGACACAGAAGACAATGAAGATATACTAGAAGCACGAGAGCTGCTCCGCCGCCTTGATCCTCTAGCACTCGAGCTACCTCCTCCATGTTTTCTCAAGAGGTCATATGCATGATTATGAGAATAGCTATCTCTATTAGAATTAACAGGTGTTGAAGTTCTGCTTGTTCGTGAATGTCCGTTTGCTATAGACCCTCCTGAAGTAACTGACCCAACGGAATAAGTTGACAGTATGGAGTCTGGAGAAGCCCGGCGAGATGGGTTACTTGAGGCATTTCTTGAGGAAGAAGCTGAAGAGAGATATTTATTATGATGCGAATATCGGCTCGAGTTTTGCCTGTTTAGAGAAGATGATGAAGTAGAACGTTTCTTGAACTCATTACCGGTGTATGCAGTTAACGCTTTTGCCGTAGCTCCATTACTAGAAGCACTTTTATAATAGGTTCCGTAATTGTTGCTATTACGTCCCTTTCCTTCTTGATTTGTACTGGTGCTACTTGTACTACCAACTCTCTTGACATTGGAGTCTGATAATCTTCGTTGCTCGCGTATATTGCCAGTTGAGCTTACAGATCTAAGTGATTTAGATGATGCTAATGAAAGGCTCGATAAGGAGGATGTTTTAGCGTGAGTCTTTGCAAAGGTGGTTTTCTTTGCATTGTAAGATCCTACTGATGAAAAAGAAGAAGAGGTTGATCTGCGGTCAATTTTAGGTCTTCGTGATTGCGATCCATATTGTTGACTACCACTTGATGTAGAATTTTGATGGTTTGAGGGATATGACGTTGGTAATGGAATGCTACTTGAAGACGATATTCCCCCTGTTTGTGTTTTTGATGTGTTACGAGCGAATCCCACATTTGTGGATGAGTGCTCTGAAAAGGAGTACCTGTCAGTATTAGATACTTGAGACTGAACCGAAAACTGGGATATTTGTGAAACTGGCCTTTGTCTTGGTTGTGAATTAGAGTTGTAGGCTGATGAGTAATAAGGAATGTGACCATTCGTTAGGGACGAAGAAAATGACGCATCAACAGAGTTACTGTCAGAGCTATAATTTGATCCGTATTTACCTGGTTTTAAACTTGATCCTTCCATAACTGGAAGCAGTGAGTTTTCAAGAGAGGTATTATATTCACCTTTAACTCCTGGTCCAGATTTTTCAAGCACTATTGCAGAATTTGAAGTCCTGGAAAATTTGTGTTTGTGAGGTGGTGGTTTTGGAACGTCTATAGGTGGAGAATAATGTTTATCTGCTTCTTTGGAAGTATTTGGAGAAAAAGAACTCAAAACTGGATTGGCTATTGATCTGTTTGTTTCGTTAGAGCCTCTCCAATCATCACTTTGATCTGCGCCGTTGGGTTTTGGGATATCATAAATACTGTCCTTAACTTTACCAGTTTTGGTATTGGTTTTGGCTAGATTTTCATCATTATATGTATTCTGAGAGTGCATGCTATTGTGAGGTTCTAATACAGTCGTCTTGGAGTTTGGATCTTTTGAACCACCAAAGGAATCTGCATCATTATTGAGTGGAATCTCTTGTCCTACCAAGCTTTTTTCTGATATTGTGCCAGCACCTCCCGAAGTTGTTCCTGTTACACTGCTGAACAGTGAACTTGCTAATGACGGCTTAGTATTAAGTTTTTTACGAGATGATGAAGGAACTACTAGCTTTAGCCATGCATTTTTCACAGCAGCAACAAACTTTTTGTTTTTCTTTACCAGTTTTGGGGGTGATGTGGAATTTGCATACCAACTGGCACTCGCTCTAACCGTTCCGTTGTTACTATAACTATCTGTATTATTGAAAGCACTTTTTACTGTCTCAATGTCTTGGTTGTTAGCACCAAAAGCATCTATTTCTGATTGAAGAGACACATATTGTTCATTTTTATGTTGGATATTATTTGATGTTATTGGATGAGGTCCTGTATCATTGGGGGCTACGTCTGATTTACTTAAGGACGGTAGACTTGTTGATGATAGATTAAAGGTATCCTTATTGCCCAAACATTTTTTGGGGTTGGTTTCATATTTATCATGGTTTTCTGCTAGTTGGGAATTGTACATTTCTTTATTATTACTGCTTGTTTTCCCAGTTTCTTTAGATTTTGTAGTTTCATTTCTGTTAATTACCGAAGTGTATGGCGATGTGGATAAAGGCGAAAGTGGATTTGATTGTGGACGCATGTAGGATAGAGTTGTTTCTCTTACAAAGTTGCTATCAGAGCTACGTCTGTATTCGTTGGAAACAGTACGCTCAACGTATTCGCTTCCTTGTCTTTTGTATTTCAACGATACATTCGAATGCCTCTTTGCTGATGGTTCTGTAGCATTGTTTGAATTTGCTCCTGAAGATCTTCTACTGCTTGTTCTTCGTAGTAGTGAGATTTTTGAATTTGAAGAATCGCGTCTTCCTATTGAATATCGTGATATACTGGCACTTTGTCTGCTTGAGCTATTCTTGGTGTGACGACGGTAATGACGGGAAGAGTGTTTGGATTCAACCTTTTTTTCTCTTCGAAGAGCCAAAGCCCAAGTACCAGCCAAAGGGTCACATTTCGAGTAGTAAACACTTTCCATAATAGAATCTGTGTCCAAATGAGCAGCTCTCAAGGTTCGTAGCAACCGTTTTTCTGACTTTGTGGAAAATAATGGCGGTTCGTTTTGCTTCAAGATTTCTATTTGGATTTTGGATTCTGACTCTAGCCAAGGATGTTGTAATATTTCCATTACGGATGGACGGGCACGAGGATCTTTTGAAAGCATTTTTTTGATTAGTTGTAATATTTCGCCATCTATTGTGGGGTCTGGATATGTAGGCTCACTATTTATTACCTTTCTTTTGGTATCAATTTCTGAATCTTCTTCAAACGGCATTTCACCGTAGAGTAAGGTATAGCAGATTACTCCCAGGGACCATACGTCCACTGCTTCTCCTGAGTACTTATTGGACATGAGCATTTCAGGAGCCATATAACAAGTTGTACCACATATGGTGTTGAGAAGAGAAGGCGGGGTATACTCCCTGGTGAATCCGAAATCCGATAGTTTGGCATTATTGTGTTTATCTAACAAAATATTTTCCAGTTTTAAGTCACGATGAGCACAATTTTTGGAATGCGTATAAGCGACAGCCCCGCATATTTGTGAGAATAGTCGCTTAGTTTCTTCAATGCTAAGTTTTCGATGCTGAACTAAATAGAGATATAAGTCGTCATTTGGACAGTACTCTAAAACAAGCCATACTTTAGACTCGGTAACAATAAACTCGTAAAATTCAGCTATATGAGGATGTTTAAAAAGTCGATGATGATGGATTTCGCGTACTAGTTGTGGATCGTTCTTAGATGCTGCTTTCAGTACTACTTTTGTCCGTGTTGGCTTGTGAATTGCAAGATAGATTTTTCCAAAGCTTCCTGTAAAATGAATAATTTTTGTAAGTAAATTGATTAAAAAAATTAATAAGAATTTAAAAAAGGAACACACCTTCACCTAGTTGCCGAACTATTGAATAGTTACCAATGATTGTAGGTTGCGCAGTGGTAATTTCACGAAGAATGCCGGCATAAGAGTCAGCAAGCTTTATACAATAAAGTTAGATGTGAATTAAGGAAAAAAAAAAAAAAAAAAAAGCTTGAAATGTTTAATAACAAATATTAGATCATACTTTTGACTTAGCATTTTGCGCATTGACCCTACTCAGGGATCCATACATACTCAGATCATTAAATGGTATATATTAATAAATGAGTTGTGTTGTTTTTCTTTTTCTTTTTAAAAAATAAACAGTAAGAGAGAAAAAAAAAAGAAATGAAAAAGAAGGGGTTTGTTAAAGAATTAGTAAATAATTGTTTAAAAAAGTATATTAAAAATGTTTTGGTAAATGTGATTTCTCTTGTAAGTATTTAAATGGACTGTTAATAATTGATCTTTTATGAACATAGAGGAAAAAGAAAAAAGTTTGGAAATATCAAGTGATGATTTTTTTTAATTTTCTGGCGGTTTGAAATTACAAGTACACCCACCACTACACTACCGCTAATACCGACATATAAACCTAATTGGGTATTTTAATTTTAAAAGATTAGTTTGAGAATTTAATTAATATTTACAATTTACAAGCTCAACAATAGAAATTATATATATTTGATTTTAAAATCTTTATTTTTAATTTATCTGTGTTATATGTAGATAGAAGTTTCCAGATATAAGGGCGAGATCTTATTTATTGCTTTGCATTTAAATAAATACTGGTTTGGTTACAGAGTTTGTTACAAGAATTTTTTTATAAATATTTCCAATAGCCATTCTTTCGACTTACGACATATTATACTGAATTGAAAAGAAGACATCGCCATAAGTTAGTTATGAACTCATATGAACTAAACAGTGATGCATTTCTTGACGTGCCACTTTTTCAACTAGATTCATTCGAATGCCTATTGCTAGCACCTGGAGTAAATGAATCAGATCAATTGTTAGAAACTGTTCACCATGAAATTCAAACGCATTACTTGCAAGGTATTTTTCGAGATTACATTTGGCATAAGGAATCTTTGAGACTTAGAATAGGAAAGTGTAAGTATGATGACAGTATACTCTGAACTAATTTATATGAAATTGAATTCTTTGTACTTATATGAAGTTAAACATTAATGAGAATGTTTTTAAAACTAACTAAAAGCTTTATTTACACATTTATTAAGCCAAATTTGGGAAATACTTGTATGGAATCACACACACCGGGGATTGCTTAGAAGATCAATGGACAATTTTGTATATTCTTTATGAGATATCATTAAAGTATACCAACTTGTTCATTAGAATTAAAGATATTAATGGTGATATTCTACTCATTGAGGGATCAGAGCATATTCCAGACTGGATGGAACCAGAAAACTCTGGTAATCGAGCATGGTTGAACAACGGGAAACTATTAATAATACCGAGCAAGTTTAAAGGTGAGGTTAGTTTGACTACAGAACAAGCACACGAATATATTAAATCATACGTCTTATCAGAACACATGCCACTTTCAAGTACATCAATTAATACCTTTTCAGATTCGGGGACTAGAACGAATAAGGTTAAAGATACGGAAGTGGCATCTCCACAAATAAGTGCCGCAAAACTATATGAGTATTTTTATGTTGATGAAAAATTAAATCAAGTGGCAATTGTTGAAAAGATTAAAAATTATCCAGAACAAGCATCATCTAATATCCATCGATCAAAAGTTTATCTTCCTAGAAAGATTGCCTATATTCTCCACAAACATCCTAAGCTAATTGCTTCAGCTGTGAGGCTATTAGATCAAGAAGAAGTACCAGAGTACAACAGTACAAAGAACAACAACTATAAGAATACTAGTGATGCCTTAGAATATGTCAAACTAGATCAGAGTGCTAACAGTAGTAATACCGGTAGTGGAGAAAATGATATAATTCCAGTAGTCGTGACTTTTACTAAAATGATATATGCGCAATACGTCATGAATCCTTCAAGTCCCCCAGCCTGGTTCTCAGCCTTTGTACCAGAAGAAGGCTCAGAGACAGAAAAAGGTACTAGTTTAGCTGATTCATATGAGGCAAGTGTGCTAGGCGCAAAGATTACAAAAACGATGGATTTACTAATAAAAGAATTAAAAACTCAATACGAGAAAAAAAAAGGTAGCGAGGCTGAGGATAACAATAACCATGTTTGTTATAATGGCGATGAAGATGACCATAATAACAATAATAATTTTGATGATGATGCACTATTTAAAGCACGACTAGAAGACAATAAGGCATCAGTGGTTGCATTGGACTATCTGAAGAACAACTATAAAGAATCACTTGAAGATGAGTTGTATTCTAAATTTACTCAGCGCAATAAAGACGCAATTTTAGAAGACAGTGTTAATATTTACAGTCTTTATTACAAGGATGGTCAAAAAATAAACTTGCCTACAGATGAAGAAATTAAAAATAACTGGAACTCTACAGTTGACAGCAATCGATGGTTATATGAAATGTATCAAAATGGAGGAGATGATGGAGAAGAGTTTAATGTAGACCCAGATAATTTGGAAAGCCAAATGGGAGGGCTAATGGGCAGAATCAGAAAGATTATAGAAGAGGATGATGATGGGGATTACGTGATTGATGATAGTGATAGTGATGGCGTAAGCAACACTGGTGATTACGATAAGGAGTATGGAAACAACAGCCGACAAACGGCTGATGATGATGATTCAGCAGAAAGATTTTCAGCTTCACGTTGCTCTCCTCCTACAGGGGAACGCGGCGCAACGGCCCAACAGAGAAAAGATGATAAAGAAAGCCAAGAAGTCAAGATTGATGAAGACGATTTTTTTGAATTTTTTCTTAAAGAGGCATTAAAGTTAAAACCTGAAGAGATTGAGAGTTATCGGGCTGGAACTGATCAGCCTGAAGCGAAGGAAAAAGGTAAAAACAAGAGAGACAAAGGTAATAAAGACAGGAGAAGGAGTAGCGATCAATATAATAAGGAACACAACAATCGTTACAATGATACAGAGGACAGTTTTAACGAAGAAGAATTTGAAGAAGAACTATTAAGGCAAGAATTGGAATTATCAGGAGTATTATCGAATAGTGAGGGAGGAAATGAAGATGAGAGGCAAAACTACGAGTCTTTAATAAACATTATGGCAAGTTTATCCAGCCCAGGTGGATTATCAGGCCCAGCTGCAGCTGCATTTTTATCTCAACAAGGTAAAGACAAAGATAAATCTAATAAAGGTGGTTTACCTAGAATTGAAGAAATCGAAGCCCTAGGTGGGTTTAAAAATTAATTTTTTTATTTCTTGTTTCTAAAAAAGAAGTAAAAAAGTCTATATAGTCTCCAATATAGAATTCATTTTTTTTTTTTTTTTTTTTTTTTTTTTTTTTCTTCTTCTTCTTCTTCTTCTTCTTCTATATTATATTATAAGCGTATTTTAGCTTAATATGAAAGCAAAAAAAAAAAAAAAAATCTTTCTTATTTTGATTTTTCTAACTAGGATACATAATTTTTGTTAGGAAAAAAGAAAAAAAATATAATGTAGAAAGAACAAGGAAGAAAATTAAAACCATCTAATTAAATTTTAGAGAAATATTAACATGTATTATCCTTCATATAAAGAGTTTGTTTAGTTTCTATCTAACAGATCGAGTAAAACCAATACAAATATATACAAAAAGGTTACTATACTATTTTATTTCTATTAATCTATGCTCTTTTTTTTTTTTTTAATTGATTTATTTAGAAACGTTGCAAAAACAAAAGATAATTCTAAGATAGAATAGTTACATATCGATAACAAATATTAGAAAAACTTGATTTTATTTTTTTAAAAAAACAAAACAATATATGGCTTAAAACCAACTATCTTTATTTATCTGTATTTTGACAGGTTTAATAGGAAGACAATCAAAAATAAAAATTATAAAGATTTCTATAGATGTAAACAATAACCCTGTTTTGTTTTTGTCTGGCGTTTGTTTGTCTTTATCTTTTTTTCTCTCTATTTCTATCTTCTCCTTTTATGATTAGGAAATCTCTCCTTCACTCCTTGTTTATTGTATAGTAGTTAAAAAAAGTATAATTTATACCCAAAATCTTTTTTAGTTTTGAGATTTAACAAGAAAACAAAAAAAAGTAGTCACGTTTCCTAAATTGCAATCATTGTAAATTTCAGCTCTTTTTAGTTTTTATTTTTTTTATTTTTTTATCTGTTTTTCAACAAATATGAAAATTTAATTTCAATTGATTTATTTATTATATATATATATATATATATACATTGTTTAAAATAAACCCAAATCTGTAAAAAGTTTTATCAATTTATCTAGATATTGTGTGCTAGATCAAGTTGAGGTCTTAATCCTATTGCTTTAATGTTCAAAGTACTTGGCAGTATTAACTAGTTTTAAACTTTACAATTTAGCACTTGTGCTATTAAAATATTTTTAGCAAGTAAGTGCGCACTTTCTTATATTAGATATATACCAAAAAAAAGAAAAAGGTTTACGTAAAGTATGCAGGTATATACCTAAAATAGAACAGAACAAACAAAAAAGGAACTTTTTTTTTTTTTTTAAAAAAAAATTATTTTTCCATTTTCATATCAGGAAATAAATATAAAAATGCCTCTTAACTAAGCAAAGTAAAAGAGAGAGACAGAGAGGGGGAGATAATGAAAAGGCTAGTTTTTTTTTTTTTTTTAAAAAAAAAAAAAAAAAAAAAAGATAAGGATGAAAATCTTGCAACATTTCAAACACACATTGCGCAACATTTTCAACCAAACAAATATAAAGTAGGAGAAAAAAAAAGGTACATCGATGGGCGGGATTGACCGTTTTATCTGTGTATTTATTTTATTTTTTCAAAATTGGGTCAACTGTTTGATCGATGATAAAAAACAGCAAAATAAAAATAAATTCTGTGAAATGATGATCTTACTGCTTCAATCCCAATGAGAAAATCGCTTGAACATCACCATCATCGCCCCATCGTTCTTCTCCTATTACAATTACTTTTATAATAATAACTAGATATATTATGATAATTAGATATACTATTTAGATTATTAGTAATGGTACAACTCTTTTTAAAAAAAAAGCAATAATAAATGTATTTTTTTTTTTTTTTTTTTTTTTTTTTTTTTTTTTTTTTTTTAATTCGAATTAATAAATAAAACAAAGCAATATTATAATTTCGTTTTTTAAATTTTTTTTTTTGATTTTAATAGTAGATATTTTTTTATTACTCTAGAAATTTCTTAACCCAAATCTAAAGATCAAGTTATTGATAAAAAAAACCCTCTTGTAAAATTACCTAAAGTAAACCACGTTTTTTTTAGGGGTGATCCATAGGTTTACGGTTAATAAAAAATAAATAAAAAAAGAAATTCGATTTTTCTCGAAACTTCAAGCCTTTACAATATATTAGTTTAGTAACAAATGTAATTTTTGGTTTTCAGAAGGAAAAAAAAGCCTTTAGAGATAAAGCACAATGAATAATCAACTTTTTTTTTTTTTTTTGAGGCTTAGAAAAATATGTAGGGGTTTATCCAAATCAATAAAAAAAAAAAAGGTCCGAGTATCTAAAATTAGAGTTGTAAAAAATCAATAAATAAAATATGGCCATGGATATAACTTTGGTAAGAGTCAGAGAGAGAGGGAGAGAGAAAAATTTTCACTTTTAGCAGCCAAATGTTGAATGAAGCTTGCGTATTCCTTTGTGCAGAATCCGCTCTATAGTGAAAGTGGCAGTATTGCGTTTTGCCCGACAGATTAGGATGTATTAATAAACAAATACAAAAAAAATTAGTATTATTATTAATAACTCAAATTTATTAATATATTTTTTTCTTTTAATAAATGTAAATGAAGGATTAGAAAAAATATAAAAAGCCATCAATTCCCTCCATAATTTCCTGTTTTTTTTTTCTTCTTTTTTTTTTCCTCATCCAAATATTCTTTATTCGCTAGATAATCAAGTCGCAGACGTTTAATAACAACTAAAACTACTACATACAAATAGTCAAAAATGCAATACAAACTCATCATCGCTGCTCTTGTTGCCTCCGTCTCTGCTCAAAACTTGACTCACAGCAACGGAACTAACGCAACTCACACTGCCACTACCATCCCAGATAGTGGTGCTTCTGGTCTCTTTGCCTCAGCTGGCCTTGTCGGTGCCATTGTCGCTGGTGGTGTCGCTTTGATGCTTTAAATTATCCCATTTTTTCAATTTTGACAACATTTACGATCACTGGTAAATGTTTCATGACGATTTTTGTTTTAGTATAAACATTTAAAAAAGCATTTCAAATTTAATGACCCCCCTTCTCTTTGCTACGACCGACAAATCCTTTTTCATAATAATTTAATAATTTAATAATAAAATTCATGTTTTACTCAACTGGACTATTGTACACTCTGATTCTTTAGAATCTTTACTTTCCTTTTAGAATATTTATATTCTCCATTTTGATTTGTGATTTTTCCTATTTATATATACTTAGAATTTTTGTAATTTTTTTAAATTTTAATTTAATAGCTATTTTTTTAATCTTTGGAATTCAAATCATGTCTAGATATTGATAAACTTGCGCGGCTGAGCCCTGTTATCTAAAATTTGCGCAAACGGTAAAATGATAAAATCACTCAGTAATCCCATAATTGAATTGAAAATAGAAGTAAAAAGTACGATATTGTGGCAATATTTTTTTAATATACATTCATTCAGGATATTGGAATTTTTTTTTTATGTAGGTTAGTTATTATTTGTGTATTGTTTAACTACCTTTTTTTTACTTACTGTGGCAAAGCTTTTAAATGGCGTCAAAATTTTTTTTTAATTTTGTTATCTTGTAGCAAGTTTACGTTTTTGCTAGTAGGTAATTGATTTAATGTTTCCTGCCGCCTGTGTTTCTTACCTTTTCTCCTCCTCTCCTCCCCCCCTGCTTCGATTTAGCATTTCAACAATACTTAAATTCGCTGACTCATATATATTGTAATTATAACGTAATACAAGTTACCCTGCCTAAATTTGATTGTAATTTCCAATTCAACCTTTACAACCAAACTTTACAATTATTTACTACTATTACTCTGAGTAGCTTTTTATTTTTTTTTATTATTTTTTTGTTTTGAATCTACATGTCGTAACCAAGAATAAAATCTCATTACTTTTATTTTTACTTAACACACTCTCTATTTCTCTCACATCAATTAACAACAAACCATATGAATATTTTTGTGATTTTAAAGGAGAAAAGTACAGTAATGCTATCAATTCTTACAATTTCATATTGATAAACAATTTTTTTCAACAAAACTATACTATATATATATATCTGTCATATGTTTCTATATATGTCTACACACCTTTTTTAGTTTTCTTTATTTTCTCATAGTACTATAACCATTATCTGTAACCTTCCACAACATATACACAAAACTAGATTGTTTTTATTTTAATTTTTTTTTTAAAACACACATTTATTTAAATAAATATATTTATTTTCATAATAATGGGTGGAGTGACTTCTGTTCCTAACGATACGACATCTGCGTTATTTTTACGAGATCCAGCAAGGTTTTTTATATCTTCAATTCTTGTTGCAGTCCCCAATTTCATTCCTTCTGATAATGATTCAGATCGTCACATTATTGGAGCTCCTGGGTCACACAGCCTTGTTTTACCAAATTACACCAACATCTTAGAATCCTCTCTAAATACGTCGAAACATTCAATTTCAATAGTATCTTGTAATCCAAATTACTTAGTTGAATATGTTCAGGTATACTATTATTATTTAGTGTTAACAATATTATATTACATAAAACTAACTCGTTTAATTTTTTTAGGATCCTAAACCAGAAAATACCTTTCCATTTTTACCAAAAATACCTTTCAACTCTGTTTTAAAGTTCAAGATTTCTATCTCAACTCCTACAAATTTACCCATCAACAATCTCACTTTTATAGTAACACCTTCTGTCCAAAATCTAGATGACCTTCTTCTTAATGAGTTTCTTGATAATCCCAATATCCAAAACGAGGAAAACGTAATACTTCTAGGAAATTATAGCTCGGAATCTCCCAATTCATCAATCGATTTTGAATTTGTTTGGAAATCCTTTCCACCCCTAAATAACCCACTCTTCCATGATGACAAAAAGGGCACAAAACTTGTCTGCTGCTTTGCAGAATATGACAAACGAGACCACAGCCTAAAACAATTAGCCAGATTTGCGATTTGGATCGATTCCAACAAATGTGTAAACCCACAATACCCCATAAATTTGGACTCCTCTCAGCAGCTTGCTCAACAACAAAAAGCTCAATTGCAACCTCAATCTCCCTTATCTTCTTCCAATACACCACTTTCAAAAACAACTACAAACAGTTTAGAAACATTACCTGAACACTCAGAATCAGATCGCCTTGACTACCCCCTTCCAGATCTACCTACTACCAAATCTCATTCTCCACTAGCATACAACAAAGAACCGCACACAGTGTCTCCTGATTTCACGGATCGTCAAGCTTACGTTTCTCATTCAGAGCCATTACCTAAACCTCCAAGAAGACTAAGTGCTCATGATATCTCTTCTTCAGATGGTGATGCAAAAAGTGGTACTGAACAACAATCTGAAAAGTCTCATCACGTTGTTTCTAGCTTGATTCTGCCAGATCCTAAATTACCCCCTCCTCATGTTCCAAAAAACACCCCTACGGCAGACGCCGCCTCCGAGTCTCCAAACCTTAGCAAGGACCTACCTATACTAAGAAATTCTAGACCAAAAGTAGATATCATTCCCCAGTCGGAAGATGGCCCAATTTTCCGGTCACACATTGCAGATTATGAAAAACGCACTGGTATAATGAAGGCTAAAATCAAAAAGTTATTGAAGCTTGTAATGGTAGTAAGCGAAAGTCAAACTGCTCTGATGAAAGCGTACTCTGAATTTATTGGAATAATTCGAGATATTGGGTCTTCTGAAATCCCTTTTTTCCAACATATTATTAAACACTACTTTGGCGAAGAAAAGGGTGACTACGAATACTTTTATCTAGATCTGTTGAGAGAATCCAAGATAAGTTTAAAAGAGCATGTTATTGACCCAGTCAAACGTTTATATGAGCAGGAAATAAAGGCTTTTGACCAACGGAAAAAGGAGTTTGACGATGAATCTAGAGAATACTACGCTTGGCTCTCTAAATATCTTTCAGTGAAGCAAGAGGCAAAGGGTAAAAAGAAGTCTGAAAGTGACTCAAAGTATGCAGAAAAGAGAAGAGCATTTGAATTATGTCGTTTTGATTATTACGCATTTTTGCATGATTTGCACGATGGTCGTAAGCAGCAAATGGTCTCATATCACCTAGCCCAATTTGCTCAAATTGAAATGAATAATTTTATAAAAGTTAGTAAGCTCATTACCAACGACAAAAAGAGATATATTGACATGCTTGCCAACGAAACAAAGGTTGCTAACAAGGAGTGGTCAAGACGTAGAGCCGAAAGAGAAGTACATCGAAGAGCAATTGAGAGATCCTCGAATCTCACTAAAGACTCCTTTTCCAGTCAAAACACTCCGCTACTTTTGTCCAATTTATCAAATTCTGCAACCAATGCAGGTGGTATTGGATCTCCAACTTTGGAATCTTTTCCTCATTCTGGATTCAACTCAGAAATTACTAATCAATCATCTTTAGGAACTAGTAATTATACTTCTAATCAACCGTCTACATCTGCAACTATGAATACAAATTCAAATGTTAACCCCCTTTCGAATGAGCCCTCTACTGGAAATTCTGTTGGTGCTACTCATTCAAACAACTCAGGACCATTGAGTTCAGACTTGCCTTCTTCTTCTGTCCCCATTCCTTCAAACATCAACTCTACAGGAAAATTGGCATCTGCAACAAGCTCATCTTCACTAAATTCATCGTCTTTCCCTAAAAGTCAGGGATTTTCTGCTCCAGCTGGAACTAGCACAATCAGTGGTATTGGCTTAGGCCTTGCTGCATCAAACAACAATACACAACCTAGTAATATCCCCGCACGCCCAAATACAACCCCACCTCCCCAGTCTTCCCTCATTTATCAAAATCAGGCTAGCCCAATGCCGTTTGGTAGTCCTGACAGAAATGTCATGTCGCCTACTATTGGTGAAGTCTACGATTCTTCAAACGCTAGATACAGAAATGCCAATAATGACTTGGCTTCAAATATGACAAATAAAAGCAACACAAACACTAACAATAATACCAGCTCAAACATCTCAACACCAGCTGTCAGTGCTTCTAATAACACAAACAAAAGCAATAACAATTTGACTACTACTTCATCAAATCCTTCGGAAAATAGCAATGACAAACAAGGTCTTTTATGGGCCATGTCTAGACCAGGAGGTCTCAACGACCAAATCAACTTGAACAAACCTGGCTGGCATAAGTTCTGGGTAGTTTTAGGAGGAGGCAAGCTTTGCGAGTATACAAATTGGAAACAGGGTGTTGATTTACACAACGAGCCAATCAATTTAAAGATGGCTCTCGTTAGGGAAGCTCGAAATTCAGAGCGCAGATTCTGTTTTGAGGTTGTTACACCGAACTATAAGAGAGTCTATCAAGCAACTTCTGAGGAAGACATGCAGTCCTGGATTAGATCTATCAATAATGGTATTTCATCTAGTTTGGAAGACTCTTCTCAGACTTCTTTGAGAAATTACGGCAGCAGTAGCAATATGCCCAATTCTTCTTCTTCTTCTTCTGCTGAAACTAATGCTGGAAACCCTATGTCAAACCTTGGATCTTCAAACTCTGGTTTGCCGAGAAACGAAAACCAAAATTCCTTATTGTCTCATCATGGCTCGTTCCACCATCATCTACACTCGAAATCTCAAAACGTTTCTACGAAGGGGGCTCAGGCACAAGATGACTCTGCTAATCAATCTAATACTAGTGGATCTAGCTCAACTGCCAATATCAAGAAGGATATGCATGACTTGAAGGAAGAATTGGCCAAGTTGAATGTTCGCAAGGTTTCTTTGAGAAGATCAAATATTCAAAAGTCGTCCAATTCCTCGGAAAAGTCTCATGGACTAAAGTCTTCAGTAAATTCATCTAATCGAAACGTTACAAACAGCAGTAATTTTTCGAATTTCCAAAACCGTTCTTCTGATGTCAATCGCAAGCCTTCATCAAGTGGCTCAGGAATGCTACCACCAATAACAGGTAATAGTAGTAGTAGTAATAATGCTAGTAACAACAATAAAAACCCTAATACGGGCTCTGGCTCAAGAGTTTTGGACATTGTTAGAAATCTTGACCCGAGTAATTGCTACTGTGCCGATTGTGGACAATCAAACAAGGTGGAATGGATCTCTATTAATCTCTTGGTTATTGTTTGTATTGAATGTTCAGGGGCTCATCGTTCTTTAGGTTCCCATATCTCAAAGGTTCGTTCGTTGACTCTTGACACTGTATCGTTTACACCGGATTTGATAGAATTGATCAAATCAGTAAACAATTCCATTGTTAATAGCATTTGGGAGCAAAATCTTCCCAAACCCAAAAACACAAACTACATTGCAGAGCATCGAGTTGAATTTATTCGCGAGAAATACATTGAAAAGAAGTACGTCAATATCCTTGATCGTCCCAATGCAGTTTTGAGAAACGCAGTAAAAAACAGGAATGTCAAGGAAGTTTTACAAGCCCTTGCATCAAGAGCAAATGCCAGCACGCAAATGATTTATGATACTAACCCAAATGACGATGCTGCTGCTCCTAATAATGCTGCTAGCCAGGTGGAGACTGAACAAAGCTCTCTTGATGAATCTTTGGTCATGTATTCTTTGAGAACCTCTCCACCAGATGCAACGACTTTCCCCATTACAGAGCTGTTGCTTTTGAATTCTGCTGAACTTCCACTTCCTCTGTCACAACAGGCTTTGAGCAAGCTTCCTCCTAACGCATACAAATATATCATGAATAAAGTGGGAAACCGCGAGGGTGCTATAAGTCCAGTTGGAATGTCTGGGGGCATGAAACAAACACCACAAATTTCAGCCAAAAACGTTTCAGACGTTATTACTGATGACAAGATGCAGTTAGGGTATGGAAGCAACCCTTCGACGGAAAACAGCAATACTAATACTAACGCAAATAATTATGCGGCAAATACTACGAACAATACGCTGCCATCTTCAACTTTGTCACCATCAATGGTAAAGTCGTCAATTAACATTGTACCTCAGTTTAAATCACAGAGCGATAATTTCAATCATCGTCAACACAAATATTCTGCTTCTACTAGTAACAATCGTGTAACATCACCGTCTTCTGCTACTTCTAATACATTTGGCGATGACAAAAAATCTAATAGAAAACGACTCTCATTTGGACCTTGATGAAAAAGACCTTTTTATTGCTTTTATTGTTTTTTTTTCCTATTTTAAACATAATATATTGGGATTGCATTTATGAAATAACTCATTTTAAGTTTGGTTTTTTTTTTTTTTCTTTTGATACTTTTTTAGTTTAGTTTTTTTATTTTTTTATTTTTTTTATTATTCATTTATAATAATAATTTTTTCAGTTTTAACGTTTTTTTTAATCATCAACTATAGCATATAGAAAAAAAAGAAAAAAAAAAAATAGAAAAGTAGATATAATATTGGGAATCCCTAATTAACCAGTAATTTTGGAAAAATGATTTTTTTTTCTTCTTTCTTCTATATATTTTCATAAAAATAAACATTGAACTATTAAATAGCTTTTATTTTTTCCGATTTTTCTCTTGTTCTTTAAAATCTCTTTTAAACTTTTCCATTTTTCTAAAATATTCAATATCTTCGTCTGTAAGTGTTCTTTTTGTCCCATCTGGGTAATACCCTAAAGGTGCATCATCATCATCATTATCATCGTTATTGTTATTATTACTAGTGTTGATTTCATTTTGATTTTGTTCAGATTGAGTAGTTGCTGAGAGTTCTTTAAATTCTTCAGAGAAATGAGTTTTATGAAACTCTAACAAATCTTCAATTGATATTGATGGTAAATTGATATTACTATTCATTATAATGAATCACAATTATATATTCATAGGTTCATTACAAAAAATTGTATAGTGTATTATATTATATATAAACAGAAATGAAAAAAAATGAGAAAAGGAGAAGAAAATAAAGTAATAATAAAAAAAATAACTTTTGATAATCTACCTTCCTTATTTGTATTTAAGTGCGGCTTGATGTTAGGGTTGATTTGAAAGATTAAGAAAAAAAATTGAAAATTATTAAGAAAAAAAATTTTATATAATATCAAGAAAAACTTTCCAATATCTAAAAAATATATATATTTTACAACTACAACTTTTTTCTAACTCGGTGATTTTTCAATTCTTAAAGTCATACAAATTTTTTATTTTTACAATTACTATTTGATATTGCATTTCTGGTCATTTGTAAAATAAGCATTCAATAGGGAAAGAAAAGAGAGAGATAAAAAAAAAAAAAACGACAATAGTCATTCATTATCAACTTTTATTTATTTATTTTCACATACAGTATATATATATAACACAAAATGCCTAAATCAAAACGTGCTAAGCTAGGTAGGTTATTTTCATTATAGTTTTATTGTTTTTGGCTGTTATTTTTTTTTTCGTTTTTTTAAAAGATTTCTTGTTAGATCATTAAATTTTCTTATTAAAAAAATAAAAAAAATAAAAAAAATAATTACACATAATTCTAACGATAAAACTGATTTTTTTTTCTTCCAACAGTGACTCTATCCAAAACCGAAAAAAAGACTCGTGAAGACAAGGAAAAGATCTTTGAAGACGTTCAACAACAGGTTGACAAGTACCGATATGTGTGGGTGTTTAGCGTCTTCAACATGCGCAACACCTTCCTTAAAGACGTTCGCCAGGACTGGACAGGCTCACGCATCCTCTTTGGCCGCACCAAGGTGATGGCCAAAGCCCTCGGCACTTCTCCTGAAGAAGCGTACCTGCCCAACCTCGACAAGCTCGCCGGCCCTCAACAAAACTACATGAAGGGCGGCCGCCCAGGAGCCCCGCTCAAGTCCACCGAAAACGTCGAGGTCGGTCTGTTGCTGACCAATGAGGAGCCCGACACCGTGCGCGAGTACTTTGACTCGTTTGTCAAGAAGGACTTTGCGCGCGCAGGAGTTGTTTCTCCAGTCACATTTGTCGTGCCCGAGGGCGTTGTGTACTCAACGGGCGGGCAGTTGCCTGCAGACGACGACGTCCCTTTGCCGCACTCGATGGAGGCGACGCTGCGCCAGCTCGGCATGCCGACTCGTTTGAAGGCTGGAAAGATTGTGATCGACCAGCCTTACGAGGTCTGTGCAGAGGGCAAGCCGCTCAACTCGAACCAGACTCGTCTGCTCAAGACTTTTGGCTTGGCTGTCGCGGACTTCCGTATGAACTTGTTGGCGTATTATGACAAGGAGGTTGAGAATGTGTTTGATGAAGCAGAAATAAAAGCTAAACAACAGAAGAAATAATATGGCATTATAAATACGTAATATGGAAGGAAGAAAAAAAAATGGAAGGAAAATAAAAATAAAAAAATAAAAAACTTTTTTGTATAATATACTATTATAAATTGAATTAAAAATAAAAAGTCATTATGTAGATCTGGCTCTTGAGTGAGTTTATTTGTAAAATATAAAAAATCTGGTGATAATATACATGAATCAATAAACTAACTCACTCACTCACTCACAAATATTTTAAAAATCTCTTTTTTTCTTCATAAACTTATTATAAAAGCTAATAAATAAATCAAACAAACAAAATGTTTCTATAAATGTACAAAAATAAACACCAATAAAAAAATACAACAAATACAAAAAAATACAAAAAAAAAAAAAAAAAAAAAAAAAAAAAAAAAAAAAATACAAAAAAACCTTATAAATATATCTAGCTTTTAATAACTTTTAAATATGTTTTATCTAATCCTTCAGAGAAATCAAGAATCACAGGTTTAACACCAAAAGACGTTGCAACAATCTTTCTGCAGTCCGCCTTTGCTGTAAAGATCCAACTACCAAACCATCCTTTCAAATTGACAATAAGTTTCCCTGTTTCGCCGTCCCAGACCTTGATTGTTTGGTCGTAGGATCCGCTGATTATCCTGCCCAGCGAAACGTCCAAACAACGCACTAGATCTGTGTGGCCTTCCAGGATTTTACGGCACTTGCCAGTAGCCACGTCCCACATGCGGATCGTGTTGTCGTTTCCACCACTAACAATGGTGAGCATGTCTGGATAGATCTGTACACACGCCAGACCTCGAGTGTGCCCCCGGAAGGTGCATACAGCTTTTGGGTAATAGAACGTTTTGACAACATCGGATCCGGCAGGAATGATTGTTGAGGGTGAAGCAGTAGTAGAGTTGTTACTGTCTTCCTCAGTAAATTGAAGCGGCCGTCGGGCGTACTGCTCTTCAAACAGAGAACTGAAAAGTAGAGGCTTGGCCGGATCTCTATAGTCAAAGATTTTACACGGCGGATTGGGGCCCTGTCCTAAAGCCCACAGCTTCACGACACCATCACCCCCAGCAGAAACAAGATACCCATTGCTCATCTGAATAGCGTTGACTGGCCCTCGATGTCCCTTCAATTGGTAGAGCAAAGGAAGAACTGGGTTACCCAGTCGGCATTGTGTACGATCCCAAATGGCAATCGTTGAGTCTTTGGAACATGATGCAATGTACCATTCATTAATACAAATTCCTAGAATCTTTTCCTCATGGTGGTTTACTTTCATAATTCCTTGAAAAGTAGCCATGTCCCAAACAATGAAGGAGTGATCAGAGGACCCAGATACCATGAGGGTTTCATCAAAATGAATACTTATAACTGACCCAGTATGGCTAAAGCTTTCAAAATGCTGGTGGGTTGAGCCTTGCTCAAAGTTGTTGTTGTTTGCCAAAGTTAGTTCGGATGTTGCGATTTGTTGAGAACCAGTTGTTGCCTCATCCGCGTGTGGTCCATTTTCAGGCAAGTCTCCTTGTGCAGCAGATGGACCAGCCAATACTTTTATCAGTGTACCCGTATTTGCATTCCATATTTTTATGGAATGGTCTCGCGATCCTGTCACAATGATCTCGTCGTTGTAATGTGCACAATAAACGCTGTCCAAATGTCTGCGAAGGGCTTTCACTGTGACTTCGCCCTCCTCCCATCGCTTGTCGAGTAAATAATGAACCTTGTAAAGCGTTTGCCAACTCAGCTTTTTTGATTCTTTTGATGCTGCTTTGTTTTTGGCCTTTAAACTTTCATTTTTGATTGAAAGATCGGGAAGATATTCTGGTTTGACGTCCCAGTATGCTGAGTGTGAAAAATAGAGTTTTCTCCAAAGTGCATTGCTTTCCGCGATGATTTTCCACGACTTTGACACAAGTGCACATGCACACAAGTCTCTTGCACTTAGATAGCTTAAAATGGCTTCCACCACTTCAACGGGAAAGATTTCAACAAAATCTAGCCGTGGTTTTGGTTGTGGAGATGATTCTTCATTATCGTTAAAAGCGATCCCAGATTCGCCATCTCCCATAGTACCTGTGAAAAGAAGAGACCTTTGGCTTTTGAGATAGTGGCTTGAGGTGTTACTAGACGTTTGGGAATGATGTCTTGGAATTCGATGACTAGGACTATTTGTTGAAGACTGGGAGCCGAAAAACATGCCAGATGTAGAAGATGCCCATGATGAAACTCTCGACAATGACATACCTATACCGCTTGCAGTACTAGAGTTGTCATGTTGAGTGAAATAAGGAGCATTAATATAAGGGGTCGTACTTGATGCAACGTCGTCGTTCATAGCAATACCTTCTTCGGGTATAGACTGTGTAGAAATCGAGTCTTGTCGCCTTCGCAAGGCAACAAATGGTGGATTTGGTATATCTAAACTGTGAAAATTGGGTGTTGATTTTGATCCATTAAGGTTACTAGTGGAAGGTTGTGATGATGATGAAGGAGAAGAAGAAGAAGCGGAGGGATCTGTGTTTTCCGATAATGATAATGATGTTAAAAATGAAGGTATTAGCGTTCTATTAATAAGTTTGTTAATGTGTTTTTTAGCAGAATTGTAAGACCCCCTAAATTTGAATTTTGTCAGAGGAGGTGATATAATACTGAATTTAGACTGTATATGTGCATTGTTGTATGGCTGCTCAGTCTGAATAGAATTTGTTGCCAGTTCATCATTACGTATATGAATAGAAGATGTTGAAGATGCAGTCGTAGATGGTAGTGATAGGGTTGGTAACGGTAGAGATACCGTTGATGAAGATTGATTCAAATCTTGCAATGTGTTCATTATGTATTATATGCTGGGTTTTATACAACTATCAGTGTCTATTGAAAATTTTCAACAGCCCAGTCTGCAATTTAGGTTGAAAGTTTGAAATTTTTTTTTAGCTTTTTATTATTTATCTTTACAGTTTTGTTAAAGATGTTGACCAAAAGGAACTTCGGAAACAATGAGGTAAAAAAAGAAAAAAAAAAAAAAAAAAGG
>CBXB010000029.1:8996-20675 GCA_000817185.1 Magnusiomyces clavatus CNRMA 12.647
GTTTTTTTTTTTTTTTTAGAGATACAGAAAAAGTTGACTTACCTTAAAAAAGCCTTATTATTCAATCAATTTTTGTTAAAATAATAAATAAAAACATTCTACAAATGGATCCATTTGAAGCACGATTAGAATTTATTTCGCTACTTCATGAACTCAAACAATCTTCGGCAAGAATTCCCAATGCCATTTCATTTCTTTTAAAAGAGCCTAGTCTCCATGAAGACTTGTATTCATGTATATTTGAAGAACTCAACAATGAATCATCAAGCTACCGACTACGGCTGTTTTATTTGTTGAAAGGACTCTTGGATGCCTATTTCCACGACAAGTCAAAAGCAGAGGATGGGAATAACAAGGCACTTGCTGATCTAAGTTCATGGATACTCAAGGATCTCATTACAATATCATCTAAAGTCATTGGGTCATACGATTCGAGTGGAGAAGAAAACGCTCTAAAATCTATTTCAGCAACAAACTTGAAAGCAGTCAAAGGAGTTTTAAGAGAAATCTTAGACAAACAGTACATTACTAATGAAGAAGAAGCAAGACCTGTTTTGAATTGGATCAATACTTTGTAAGTTGCTATTGTTGCCAATTTTTACACTACTTTTATAATATACTAACGAAAAAAAATTGGGCAACTAGTAGTAGACCTGATATAATTGGAGATCAAAAACAAGATGAACAAAAAAAAGAGCATAATAACACTGCAGTACAAGAACAACAAAAGAAAAGACACAACTACAGCAGTCTTAGCTTTACTAATGGAAAACCATTGTCAGCAGTTGTTGCAGTTTACAAACCCCGAGATGGGGGGTCATCATCTACTACCATCAAATACACAGCACGAGACTATGAACAATTAAGTCTTGGAAATATAAAAGTTCCCGACCATTTAAAAAACAAATCATCTGCAAAACAACGAAACTCCGAGGGATCAACACTAACAACAACAAACAACCTAGATGAAGATGAGCCAGATCAAAAGTCCAAATGGACACAATTTGCAAAAGCCAAAGATGAAGTCACTAAACAGATGAATGAAGACAAAGATGAAATGCGAAAGTTACGTGAACAGCTATGGTTAGTTGATTATCAAAAGAATGGTAAATTTGCAGAATTTGAATCACTTTGGTATTCAGATGATGAACCCGAGTCTTCTTCTAGTAGCAAAAAAATCAAACTCGGAAACCATGAGGTTGAGCCAACAATACAATCAAATAAACAATTTGATAATCATCATCACCATCATCATAAAGGACAAATATCAAAACGATTAAACAAAATGAGTTCAATTGATCTAGAAAGAATGGAACAGGAAAATAAAATGAGTATGGAAACTATTGGAGATGATGTTGTTTTGTATCCTTGAGGAAATAAAAAAAAAAAAAAATAATCTCTCGTGATTTTTTTTTTATTTAAAAGAGGCAATTTTTATTTTCATCAAAAACCTTTTTTTTTCATATCATGTCAAAAAAAAAAAAAAGTTTAAAATTTTAATTGCTGCTATAAAAAAAAAAGCCCTTTATTTTTGTCATTATTATTTTGCTATCAAATTTTTATTATTCCGTTTGTTATCTTATCAGTCAATTATTATAAATATCAATCAATTTCTTCTTTTTTTTTTTTTTTTCAACATTTACAAATATCTATAAAAACAATCAAAAGAAAAAAAAAAATGTCGTCTCAACGTTCATCACGATCATCTTCATTTGATTCTATTTCATCTCAAGATTCTGACAACAATTCTTTATTATCATCATCAGAATATATCAAAAACACACCAACTACGTCTTCTCCATTACAGTCATCAAACTCTTCTCCAAACTCTCCAACAGATTCTTTGTTTAATAAAAATAATCATCGCCATCATTTTAGAAGAAATAGTGTTGCTATAAAATTCACATCTCCTGTAATTGACTCTTCTTCTTCTTCAGTACCTAGACAACATAATTTATCATTACAAAAACAACAAAACATATCATTACCAAATCCTCCGTCTCCAACTATTCCTGTAGTTACTCATTTAAGAAGAGCAAGTATTGATAGTCCATGGACAATTGCATCTAATCATGATAACTCTTAAAATCAAATAAAAAAAAAAGAGGCTTTTTTTTACCCTACCCCACATCATACCATTTCTTTATATATGAAGATTTTACTATGATATTCCATTGTAAAAAAGAAATTACTTAAAGTGTTTTTTTGTAACTATTATTATATTTTTATTAAAAAAAAATTATGTAACATTATTAATATATTTATTTATTTATTTTATGGGATGATGGTTTTTTTTTTTTTAAAGATTTCTTTAGCTTTAAAAAAAATATATAAAAAAGCTTAATTTATTATGGAATAAGGAGATGTGTATTGAATTTTTTTAATTGCTTTGCTTTTTATTATTCTTGATACGAGAAATTAAAAAAATTAAAAAAAAAAAAAAAATTACTGTATTATATGTAAATATATATTAAATAAAAAAGCAAATATCTAAGCTGAATTTGAAATTTCATAGCTACTTGCTTGTCTCATTGCATTTAAAAGTGATGTTAGTAATCCATTAACTCCATCTGTAGAATTCTCAGCAAACGTTCCTGTCTCTCCAACTGATATCGAATAAACTGAATTAATTTCAACTGGTATAGAAACAGAGTTTTCACGATGAATTGATGATGTAGAAGAAGTAGTATTAGTAGTATTGCTTCCTCCCGATTGTTGTTGTTGTTGATAAATTCCAAACCCTTCTTCCAAATTAGCTTCTGTTTGAGTATGTCCAAATGTACCTCCAACTCCATATGTTCGTTCATACCCATTATTATTTGATAATGTATGATTCAACTCAAGTGGAGGCGGAGCTTGCTGGTTATTAGTAGCATCAGAAGACGATGATGAAAACGTCAATGGCGTTCCTAAAGTTCCTTCGTTAGTATTATTAGTACTTTTAGCTCCTTCTTCTTGTAAATTACAAGACGACGATGACGAAGAAGATAATGCAGATCCTGTACTTGGATACTGAACTGGAGTAGTAGCATTAAATGATGGTGAAGGAGTACTAGATGTAGTATCAAATTTGGGTGACTTGCCTTGTCCAAGAGTTGGCGACTTTGAAGCGTTGGATTGCTGTCCCTGTTGCGCAGCAATCACTGCTGCCATACTATTGTGACGAACAAGTCCAGACCCCATACTAATAGAAGACGATCTTCTAGCAATAGCTGCTCTAGTAGGAGAAGAAAACGCCATTTGTGAATTAAGTCCTTCAAGCCCATTGTTGTTGTTGTTAACATGTGTACCAGCGCTGCTACTCTTGGGTGTCGAATTGGTATTATTTGACCCATCATCGTTTTCCTGCAGCACAGCTAATGGAGAAGATAAAGCTGGTGGAACAGCATTAGGCACACTATTATTTGCAGACTGATCATTCTTATTTTCAGAATCAGCTTTTGAAAATACTGGGCTGTTTTTGAAACCTGGGGATCGTGCGGCTGAAGAAGAATCAGCTGACTGCTGCTGCTGTTGCTGCTGCTGCTGCTGCTTATTATTGTGTTCTCCATTCAATAAAGGAATTGAAGAATTTAGACTAGAGTTTGCAGCAGCAGTAGCAGCAGCATAGGGAGATCCTGTTACTGTAGTAACACTAGACGACATAAGTCCTGAGCCCTTCTTAAGACTGTTGGCCCATTCAAAAATCAAATTGTTGCGCTCATCTTCTCCATCACCAGCAACAACAACCATTTCAATATTGTTTGGACCCCATGCAGCACACTCATCATAAAACGCCCTTTTAATGGCACCCAGTTTGCCTGCATCCTCACTAGAAATCTCAATAGTATTGTCTTCACTAATGTATCGAGCATGTACATTATAGTTGGCCTCAAAAACGTCATTGATATGACTAATCAAATCTCCAACTAATGAATCTGCCTCAGACAGAGGCTCCACAGCAGCTTCAGAATCATCAGCCTTGTCCTTTTTGTTGTTTTGCTTTTTGCTCTTAGCAATCTTTTCAAAATTGTGCAAATCACGGCAGTTGCTCAAATCTAAAAGAATCTTGCTATCGTACTGGCGAACAATGATACCCTGCACTCGTTGTACTAAATTGTCAAGCAATGACATAATCATAGTCTTCCATTCGTTTGTCTTTTCCCAGTCAATCAATGAAATCCATCCATCTTCACTAGCAAAAGAATTTGACTTGACATAATCGCTACTAGAACTCTTCTTCCCGCCATCTGTAGTAGTAGTAGTAGTAGTAGTCTTTCCTCCCATTCTCTCCATAGAAGCAGTTGAAGGCTTTGCTGAAAGAGAAGAGCGGGGTTTTTTCAAATACAGTCCTCCATTTGCAATCAAGCCAATGTGTGCTACTCGTCGGAAAAACCTTTCCAAAGAAGCTTTTGAATCGCTACTTACAACATAGACAATGTTTTGTGGGTCGCTAACAAGTTCGTACAGCACAGATATCTTTCTCTGAGGAGACTGATAAGTCTGTGTCTTGACCTTCCTTTCTGCATTCTTGTTTGGAGAAACTGGCTCATTGCCAGAGGAGGAATGGATCGATAGACTAGACTTTGGACGATCAGATTTTGCACTTTGTTGACCTGATCCACCAGAATTGAGTTTGCGGAGAGGACTTCCAAACTGGGGCTCATTTGTAACTGGCAGATTCTTTGATTTGCTAGAAAAGCTGTCACTGACATGAGCAGACGAATTGGGTCGTGAGCTAAAATCAAAATTTGTTGGAGAAGTAATTGACTCCTTTTCATATGAGTCAAACAAGCTAGCTGTACTGCTTGTTCTTCTAATCGAAGGACGAGACGCGAAAAACGAACTGTTGATTGATGTTGTCGAGGTAGACATTGGTCCCTTTTTGTGAGGCGCATTGCTCATCGGAAGAGGCAGTGAGTTATCTGTATCCAAATCAAGGAAAAATATACGCTTTTTATAGGGGTTTTTGGCAACATTTTGGTAGTCTTCTCTAAACTTGGCCATGTCCAACAGAGGGGCGCTAACAGCTTTTCTACGCTGTTCTTCAGCCCAACTAGCTTCCAAGTCGTTCAAAAATGTATTGGCCCATTTAAGACAGTTGTGGTTGACAACCTGTTCATAAAGCATGTTCCATCTTTCCTTCTTCTCAGCAGGATCCATAATAATGGCCTGGTAAAAGGCTTCTGCCATTTCTTTGCGGTCCCATGGGTTGATAAGCAGTGACGCTGGACCCAAGTCAGAAGCAGCACCTGTAAATTCAGAGAGAATCAATGGACCAAAGCGTTCATTGCAAAAGACAAACTCATGGCAGGTCAAGTTCATACCCTCTCGAACAGATGTCACTGCAAATGCATCAGCTTCAATCAAAAGAGCAATGTACTGGCTAAAGTCAATATCCTGGTGAAGGAAAACACAAGGAGTAGGCACTGAAAGATCAGATCTGAGACTGTTGATACGGTCAACAATGACATTAATATCAGACTCTAGGTCTCTATCAGATTGGTTCATCAGGCATACCTGAATCAAGACAACTTTCCCAACAAGCTCAGGACGATTCTTGAGACATTGTTCGTATGCAAGTAACTTTTCTTTAACACCGCGAACTTTATCAAGCTTGTCTCTAGACACAATCAACGTGATTTCTGGCCATTTTTCCCAAATCATTCTTCTCCACTGGTTGACTGCACCAGAGTTCATTGATCTTTCCAAATTGACGGGATCAATGCCAATTGGGTCGACAATGACTGAAATAAATCTATTGTCCATGCGGATACCGTTGGGAGTAGTGTCAACTGCTAAAATACGGTTACACGTCTGCAAAAAGTGTCGACTGTATTCAGAGATTTGGAAACCAATACAATTGGCAGCAATCATGCCTTCCAAAAGCTGTCTTCGAGCTGCTAAAACTCTAAAAACTTCACTTGAAGGGAATGCAATATGGAGGAAAACACCAATCTTTGCGTTTGGAAGTTTCTTTCTAACCATTCCAGCTACTAACAAAAGATGATAATCGTTAATCCAGATAACATCACCTTCCTGATAAACGCTGACAATTTGGTCAGCAACAGCTTGATTAAATGCTTTGTAGTGTGTCCAAGAGTGATCTTGGTATGCTTTTGACTTTGGATTGTCAGGAACTTGGTAATGCATAGTAGGCCACAAGATTTGCTTGCAGTAATGGTTATAATGGCCCAAGAAAGTTGGTTCGTCAACATAAACAGGAACACAGTCGTGCTCTTCTCTAAAACGCTTAGTAATTTCATTCAAACGGGAGCTTCCAAGAGAAGAAAAGTGAGACAGACCAGGGGACCCCACCCATAGAACCTTGTCAATATCACCTTCTGCCATAGCACGTTTTACTGCGTTTTTGAGACCACCATTTCCAGCTAGCTGTCGCGTGAATTGATAAGGGCAGGTGTCAAGGGTGTTTTGTTCATATATTGTGTTGGACCTACGGGCACGTGGGCGGAGACCGTTGATGGCAGACGTGCGGCTGGGGTGATAACTATGCTGAGCAGCGGGTGGAATAGTCAATTTTGTAGCATTAGAGGAATTGTTATCCAAAGTGGAATTAGATGTAGAATCTTGTTTATTTGCAGTATTTTTAGAGGAATTGGGTACATTGGATTTGTCAGAAGTTGCTGTAGCAGCATCAGCAGATGATGATGATGATGCGTTTTTATCAACATTTGAAAACATTGAAGTAAGAGATTTAGACCTGCTACCCATGCCTGGATTGGCAATTCGTACTGAAGGGTAGTTTTTCTCAACAGGCTTTCTTTGGTCAACGATATCTTGAGGAGGAGGGGTATGTGTTCTGGATTGTGGTCGAGTGAAGCTTCCAGAAGTTTTAGGTTTGTTTGAACTCAATAGGCTGTCTACAGACTTGTAATCTAACGATGCAACAGAGTCATTACTAGAGCAGGGCTGGAGACTGCTGGAGAGATCATTGGGATCTAAAGATCTATCATTGTCGTTTGATATATTCATTTTGAGCCCGTCATAGCTACTTGAGCTTTGAGTACCTCCACTATATTTGAACCCATTTCTACCAAGCTCTTTGGGGATTTTGGCATTGTCTTTTTGCTTTGCTGCTTCTTTTGATTTTGTTCCCAAAAAGAACTCTTGTCCTGGATCCAATGGCTTTTCGGTACCTTTGTTTTGTTTTATGGATTGGATGATATCTGGGATGACTTTTTCAGATGATATGATGGGGTCATTATGAGGTTCTTTGTATTGCTCTGCATGAGTTAGGGAACCTTCTGGCAATTTGGTGAAGCCAACACTAACATCATCGTCATCACATTCGACTGGTTCAGATGAGGGAGTTAACTCAGTATTGTCTATCTCTTCTTCATCAGCAGTACCTCCCATGTTGGCTAAAAATGGTCTATGTGGAACATTTTGTTCACAGCTCGTGTCGAAAGAGACTGTAACTGGTAAAAATCTATATTTTGTAGTTAATATTTTGAGTTATTAATTGTAATAAAGAAAAAAAAAAAAAAAATTAGAAGCATACATGGAAGCAACAATAACCGTCATTATGTTTTTACTATAAATCAATGGATATAAAAATGTTGATTAAAGGCCCGCAGTTATTATAATTAAGCCCAACGGATGATGGTGAATTATAAGAGACAAAAATTTGGAAATGCAAATAAAAATAAAAAAGAAAGAAAGAAAAAAAGGTAAAAAAAAATATTAATGAGAAAAGAAGAGTGTTTTTTATTTACTGAGCAATTAAATTTATAAGAGTCTTCTGGAGCTTTTTTATTTTTTTTTTTTTATTTTTTTTTCTGTACAAACCGGATATTATTTATTTTTTTGTTATTGATGGAGACTCAAGGAAGGTGAAAGAAAAAAATATAGATATTTAAAATCAAGAAAATGCAACAGGTGAGAGTTTAATTGAGGTTTATTTAGTGCTATGTTTTACGTTGGTATGATTGATATTACGCTATAAAGATAAGATTGATTATCTTTTTTTTTTTTCAAAACTTAATTGCTATTCAATTGATTTTTTTTAAACACATACAAATAGTTTGTTTTATTTTTAATAATTTTAAAATGCGTTTTTTTTCCTTTTTTTCTGTTGTTTGAAACATTTGTAATCTCATCTTAATCATTGACAAAACCTGATTAAATTTTGATTGATATTCATTGATAAAGACCCCAAAAAATAAAGCCGTATGTGCTGATGATATGTTCATTTATACAATAAAAGAAACAACCAATTTATAGATCCAAAAATTCACCCTTTTTTTTTTTATTTATTAAAAAAAAAACCTTTTAGCAAATTCTATTGATGATGATTATTTGAATCTTTTTTTTTTAAAGAAAAATAGCGTTTTAATCTCATTATTCAATCAATAAAATTTCACTATTGAATTTTGGTCAGTGAAAAGTTTTTGTGTGTGTATATATTGTACTATTTATTGTTGTTTTACAAAAAAGAAAAAAAAAAATTAAGCAGCCAACCACCACTAGCACATGGAAGATTTGTTAAAACAACTCAAATAAAGAACAATTTTACATACATATATATTATTACTTTAAACTTTTTTTCTTTCTTTCTTTTTTTTTTTTTTCATTATACTCTCCTTCTCTCAATCCAAACAAAAATAATCAACAAAATTGTCTTCTCTATTCTCTTCTGTTGTGCATGATCACAACCATCAGCAAGATATCCCTTTACAAGATCTATCTGTTCCTTCTGGATCTAACCAGTCTCATCAACAAACCCTTCTTCCTTTAAAAAATAGCAACACTACTCAAAACAAACAAGCAATGAGATTTGACGACTCTTTACGCTACAACTCTGTTCCAGAGTGGACAGCTCATTATCTAGACTATTCCGGATTGAAAAAAACGTATGTATCTTCAATTATAATAATACCTTTTTTATTTTATCTAAAAACAACAACACACTGACTTGTGCTATTGTATAGAATTTATCAACTTGAAAAGGAAAAGGTGGCCCTTTTACAACGTACTGATGACACTGAACAAACATCCCTCATGTATGGATCTTCTCTCGATATCGACCCTGTAACCATCTTTCAAAACAAACTCAATGCCGAATTAAAAAAAGTCGACACGTTTTATACAAATACCGAGGAAAAATTGTATGCCGACTTAGATAAGCTCATCGACGACCACCAAGCCTTTGTTGAAGAACGCGAAAATTATACTGCAAAACTAGCCCAAAATGGACATAGAGGAAGCGACGGAAGTCTATTCAAATCTTCTTATCGCAAAGATTTGAGCGACTCTGACGACGATGATGATGATGAAGAAGAAGACGAAGGAGACCCATCCTCAACTAGATCAAACAATAATATCTCCAGCCCTCAAAGCACTGGTAGTCGTTTAGGTGAAGTTGTTGTGTCTCCACCTCAAAGCCGCACTCCTCCATTATATTCTACAAACTTTAATGGACCAAACTCTCTAAGAAGTCAAAGAATCCCTTCCTCTGCTCAACTTAATGCATCTACCGCCTCACCAACCAACAATAACATTCTTGTGGGATCAATAAACTCTGCATCAAACTCTCTTCACGGCTCTGCTGAAGGCTCGCGTGCCCAGTCTCCAGTCCGCTTGTATAGACACTCTCGCAATCACAGCGTTGATGCTTCTGAACTCCGACCCAGATCAAACTTGGATTTTGCAGACGCTACGGCTATCAGAATAGCTCGCCGCTCTACTTCTGCCGGTCCCCGAAAACGCAGATCCATGTCGGTTGCATCCTTCCGTGCCATGGACCCCTACTCTATTTTTGACGACCAGTTTATTTCCTTGAAAATCAGAACAAGCAACATCTTTGTCTCTCTGTCAAACCTCAAGTCCTTTTTGGACTTGAACCGGACCGGTTTCTCCAAGGCTTTGAAGAAGTTTGACAAGATTATGAACACTTCACTCAAACCAAGATACATGGAACAAGTACTGTCCAAAGCCTACTGCTTTAGTATTGGCACTGAGGAACACCTCAAGGAAAGAATCCAAGAAACTATATCTATTTACGCAGATCTTGTCACAAATGGTGATCATGCTGCTGCAACTGAGCAACTTCACGCGTTTTTACGAGAACGCGTTGTTTTTGACAGAAACACTGTCTGGAGAGACCAAATGGAACTCAGCAGGCAAGCCCATACTACACCAGTAGTCAGGGGCGTCAAGCTGTTGGGTGAAGATACCAATGAAAAGCCAGTTACCTATTACCGTCTTGGGAAGCTTGCTATTCCTTCTTATATTTTTAACCCCCAAGTTATCAAACTGACAATAACGACTATTATTTTTATCATTTTGCTGAATGTAAAGATTTTGGAATCTCCTCCACAAAACCGCTGTTTGGCTGTAGTAGTTACAGCCTCGATATTATGGGCAACCGAAGCAATGCCACTTTTTGTCACCTCATTATTAGTACCCTTTCTTGTTATCACCCTAAGAATCCCTTGCGATGCTCAAGGAGTCCCCCTCGAAGCTACAGCCGCGTCGCAATTTATCTTTTCTCAAATGTGGTCTTCAGTCATTATGCTGTTGCTAGGTGGCTTTACATTAGCCGCTGCACTGAGCAAGTACTCTATTGCCAAAATGCTGGCTACTTTTGTTTTGAGCAGAGCTGGCACAAACCCTCGAGTTGTTTTATTAACGCTAATGTTTCTTGCAACCTTTTTGAGTATGTGGATCAGTAATGTTGCTGCTCCTGTTCTCTGTTACTCGATTGCTCAACCTCTTTTAAGAACATTACCCCCATACTCGATTTTCGGACAAGCTATCGTGCTGGGTATCGCCTTGGCCTCAAATATTGGCGGTATGGCTTCTCCAATCGCATCTCCTCAAAACATTATTGCTTTGCAAAACATGGATCCCCCACCAACTTGGGGGCAATGGTTTGCTGTTTCGATTCCCCTTTCCATTTTGGCCAATCTTTTAATTTGGATCTTTTTGATGGTCACTTGTCCTCCAGATAAGGGTGTCCGTGTCACTGCTCCAATTAGAATGCTCAACGACAAATTTGGCCCTAAGCAATGGTTTATCTCTGGTGTCACTGTTTTTACCATCATCCTGTGGTGTCTGTCCCACCAATTAGAGCCCTATGTAGGAGAAATGGGTGTCTTGGCCTTGATTCCAATCATTTTATTTTTTGGCACTGGGCTCCTCAGTTCAGATGATTTTAACAATTTCCTGTGGACAATCATTGCCCTTGCCATGGGCGGTATTGCCCTCGGTAAGGCTGTTTCGACATCTGGACTTTTGGCTACAGTTGCTCATGGAATTGAGACCTATGTCATTGCAGGAATGGGTACTTTTGGTGTAATGGTTGTGTTTGGATTTATCATTTTGGTTGTAGCCACGTTTGTCTCGCACACTGTTGCAGCTCTCATTATTCTGCCATTGATTCAATCTATTGGTGCTAGAATGGATGACCCACATCCAGGATTGCTTGTCATGGGAGCTGCCTTTTTGTGTTCTTGTGCCATGGGTCTTCCAACCTCTGGTTTCCCCAACGTTACAGCTATTTGCATGGTTGACGAACTCGGAAGACCTTATCTTACTGTTGGAACATTTATCTCTAGAGGTGTTCCATCCAGTTTTATTGCATATATCCTAGTTGTCACTTTGGGATACTTTATCATGTATTCCCTTGGATTTTAGAAAAAAGAAAAAAAAAAAAAAAAAAAAAAAAAAAAAAAAAAT
>CBXB010000029.1:20750-48867 GCA_000817185.1 Magnusiomyces clavatus CNRMA 12.647
AAAAAAAAAAAACATTAAAAGAGCTTGTTTTTTTTTTTTTTTTATTTTGTCTTGAATTGGAATTATTAGTGATCACTATCATCTAATTGGCATGAATTTTTATGATATTTATAAGTATATATATAGTATATAATAATGTAACAGTTGTTTAATTGTTAATTAAATTGAGCAATACATATATATCATCAAGCAGTTCCAAAATAAACATTGTCAATGTATCTTGGATATAATTTTAGATCCACCAGTCCAACAATGATTTTGACTTTGGGGAAGGCTGTGTGCAGCCTTCTCAAAGCGATTTCAGATGCAATGTATGCAATTACAATAATATTTTCTTCAAGAATGCCATGATCTATCAAGATAGCAACAGACATGGTGGCAGCAGCACCAGAATTGAGCTGTGCATCGCACAACAAAATCTTGGCTTGAGCTTGGGCTTTACAGTCTTCCTCGTGGAAAGACCCATCTGGATCAACTCTTGGATCAACAATAGGAGGAAGCTTGAATGAATGCAAATGAGGTTCACCTGTTTGTGAATCAGATTGAATCAAAACTTTGCCAATAGGAATTGTAGGGAAAGTCTTTTTCAAGCTCCATTCGAAACACTCACCTCCACGAATCAGCTCAACTGCAACTGGGATAGAAGCAAGTTCTGTGCTCTTTTCGTAGACTCTGTTTGTAGGTGTCGTGACTGGCACACTTGTAGGTCTGTATTCAAATTCGTCAAGAGCGCGCTGGATTAACAACATTGAAATACGGTTAAAGAAGAAAATAAAGTCTTCGCGTGATGTTGACATCATGTCCAATAGTATAGTGTGCATGGCCTTGACTTGGGGAGTTTGTTTGAGAACAATAATGTTTTTTGGAAAGTCGCAACTATCCATCAACAACGAAGAACTATCGGAAAAGTTGGAGTGAGCTGAGTTTAGCCGTGAGGTTTGGCCATCAGAGCTTCCATGGTGTAAAGGATCGGATTTTTCTGATAGCGATCTGAGGTACTTGAGATGCTGTTTTGACTTTTCCTGAAGTTGTCGCTGGATGTTTCCAACAAGCATGTCGATAGCAACAGTGTTGTCAATACCTCTTGGGATTCGAATGTCGGCATTGTACATTGTATAGCGAATAAACTGTTCAAAATTCGGCTTGACAAACCGTTCATATTGGAGAACTGATAGATTGATATCTCTTCCTCTGTAAACGATATCCCTGGCCAAACGTCGAGCTAGGCATATATCCAAAGCTGTATCGACAAAAATTTTCAAGTCACATAGTTCTAAAACTCTTGGGTCATAGAGTGAATACAAACCTTCAATAATGATAATGTTTGCACCATAAATTGTAGTCCAGTGTGATTCTCGCTGATGGTGTTTAAATGAGTAATTAGGAATGCTCACCTTACGTCTATATTAAAAAGAAGAAAAAGTTAGTATTTCATATAAAATTGTAAAAATATATATATATATAAGCAAACATACCCAGCTTTGAGATCTCGTACTGTTTCTACAAATAGATCCATATCAAATGCATTTGGTGAATCAAAATCATATTTACTTTCAAATGCAAGTTTTTGAAGTTCTGGTGTAAGTTTTTTATAGAAGTTATCCATTGAAAGTAGAATTGTCCAAGGAACCTGTTGATAATATTAGACTTGCTATTCACTATTTTTTAAAAAACTAAGCACAAGATACTTACGTTTAGTCGGTTGATGATGGTCTGAGCAACTGAAGTTTTACCACTACCACTGGAGCCAGCAATAGCAATAACGTATGGCACTTTCCATGGAGGGGCATATTTACATTCTATAGCACTGAGCAAAGACTGTTTATTTCGATCAACGCGATCAGATCTTAGTGATGACATTGCTGGGAAGTATTGATGGATAATTATCCAAATATATTTGTGATGAAGATTTCATTGTAGCAAAAGGGAAGGAGAGAAAGAAAGAAAAAAAAAAAAAAAAAAATTATTGAGAAATAAACTGATAGATAAAGAATATTGAAATCGAAAGCTGAGTACTAATTATCCTATTATGGGTTTACTTTGGGCGAGGCCGCCAACCAATACTACAGTTTTATTCCCCGAGTGCTAGCCCATTTGTCACCCAACGTCAAGTTTCGGCATCAACGACCTATTTCTACAGGCAAGAAAATTAACTCATTATAAACATAAAAAGTAATCAATTGGATAATGACCGGATCTTATCATTTAAATGGCATTTTGTTCAAAATAAAGTGTATTAAATCAGAATTACTGCTGATAAAGATATGTCGATATATCAACCCTAACCACCAAGTATGAGATGTTTATCGTACTCAACTTTACCTGCAGAAAGCCCATTGGTATTGCACACTTTGCAAAAAAAAAAAAAATTTCACCTCCATTAATTTCATATACGAAAGGCTTTTGAGCATAACACCACAGTTGATTGAAAAATTTCTTCCCAAGAGGATCACCAGCTTTGTTTATAACACACAATCAACAATGTCTCAACAAGAATCAACATCCCAACAGTCCGAAAAGGCTTTGGAGCTTGCTAGAAAGTATGATCTTACTGAAACTTTGATGCCTTTTTTAGATCGCCATTTGATCTTCCCAATTGCTTCTTTCCTTAGCAAGCGCGGAATCTACGATAGCAAAAGTATCCTTGAGTTGAACTACAATCTCTTCAAGGACAGCTACATGGTCGATTTTGTTCAAGAACTCTGGCAACAACTACACGAAGGCGAAGAGCCCCCTGCCGAATTCGACGAGCGACGCAAGATTAATGCTGAAAAAGTTGCCAAATACCAACATGACATTGATATTGTCTCAAAAGCTTTTGAAAACCCAGAAGTACAAGCCAACCTTAAAGAAGACAAAGTTGCCAACTTGCGAATGCTTGAAAAGTACGGAGTTACCGTCGACATTATTAACAGTCTCTACCACTTTGGTCAATACAAATACAGCTGTGGAGAATACGAAGCTGCCTCTAGAACACTCACCCAATTCCAACTCTTGTCTACAGACACTGCTCTCAATCTCTCTGCCACTTGGGGTCAATTTGCATGCGATCTTTTGAACGATGACATGTCCTCTGCCCTTGAAAAACAACAAATTCTTCGTGAAGCTATCGATCAACGCTCAGTCTCAAATCCACTTACACAACTCCATAACAGAACTTGGATCATCCACTGGTCTCTTTTTCTTTTCCCTAATCGCAACTTCAACAAGGACGGTCTTGTAGACTTATTATTTTCTCCATCTTACATCTCCACCATCCAAGCCGCCTGCCCATGGATCATCCGCTACATCGCAGCAGCAGTCATCGCCTCAAACTCCAAGGGTCGCAACAGCACCAGCGCCCAAAAACGATTGAAGGAACTGATCAAGGTTGTTGGCCAAGAATTATACGAGTACGAAGATCCTATAACCGATTTCGTCCGTGCTCTTTACATTGATTACGACTTTGCTGAAGCCCAATCCAAGCTTTCTGAAGCCGAAATCATTCTCTCCAACGACTTTTTCTTGTGCGACATGACCGAAGCCTTTTTGGACTCTGCCAGACACTTGGTCTCTGAACTCTACTGCAGAATCCACCAAAGAATCGATGTCAAGCAACTCTCTCTGCGTCTTAACCTCGACCCTGAACAAGGTGAAAAGTGGATTGCCAACCTTATTAAGGATACCAAGATGGATGCCAAAATCAATGAGTCTGATGGCACTGTCATTATGAACCACCACATTACTAGTGTATACCAACAAGTCATTGAAAAGACAAGGGGCCTTACTTTTAGATCCAACCAAATTTTAAATCAAGCTCTCAACAAGAATGATTCTGTAATTGCTTAATTTACATAGATATGAACAGGGGTAAAATATATATATTTTTTTTAAAATGTTTTGATAATGCATTATTGATATTGCTATATTTTTAATTAAATGGGCTTCTTACTTTATGTTGAAAGAAGAAGGTAATGTAAAAAAAAAAAAAAAAAAAAAAAAAAAAAAAAAAAAAAAAATTTTTACTTCTAATACAAAATTAAAAATACATGAAAAAATTATAAAATAGGCTTTATTTCTTTTTTTTCAAAAATTAATTAACAAATACTTTATACAATTTTGAGAATCAATTTTTTTAATGTCAAGTTTTGATAAACTTTTCATATTGTGAATTTTAGTTAAAATGATTAATCGGGAAAGTTCCTTTGAAAGTTTGATATCTTTGACCCATCTCTTGAAAGCTGTAGCAGGATCTTCATCTTCGTTATTCAAAAACTTTTCAACAGAGTCAATTCCTTCAATTAGCCAAGAATTAATCTCTTTAAGAATGTATTCCTCTATATTAGAGTCTGTATCGTTTTGCAATAATAGAGTCAAAGCATGTCCGTACATTTCAAAGTTGGCAACTTCATCTCTAAATAAATTTTGCTTTTCAAAAGTAAACAATGTGCTATCAAACGCAAGAGCAGATTCCAAAAGCTTTTCAAATGGGGTGTTATTGTTTGTTAATAGGTTTACCAATTTGTTAGCGACGTATGCTCTAAGCTGAGAAATCATCATGTTTGAATTATCTCTTTGGCCCAAAAATTTTAGGCCTACAATGTAACTGTACAACAACTCCTTTTGAGCAAATATGCAAGTGGTTGAAGCAAACTGAAAGCTGAAAAGTCTGGCGGCATATTTAGAGGCTGCGTCACGGATCTCTTCGTCGTCATCAGACAAGAACAAAACCAATACAAATAGCGTGTCAATCAAAATGTAGTATTGGTCCAAAGAGTATTCAGACTGTAACAATTTGAAGTTTTCGTCGTATACTGTTGAGAAAAATGAACCCAACGAAATCATTGCACTGTTTCGGCTTGGAAACTCTTCATTTTCGTTCCCAAATTTGGACACTGCATTCATCCATTTTCTGAGTGCAGCTTTGCTCAATTCATTGTTCTGATTGTTGAAAGTGTTGAACAAAAAGCCACTGAAAACTCCTAAAGACTCTAAACAGGCTTCATTGATTTCTTCACTACTATCTGGAGAAATTGATTTGAACAAAATGTCTTGATATGTGGAAGGGCTTTGAGATAAAAGATTAGCTGAAGTGAATGAAGCATAGTTTTGGAAAATTTTTGAAAAAACTCGAGCTGCTGGACCACGTACCTGATCCCAAGCATATGACGTATTGGAAAAAACTTCCCACAAACTGTTGAACAACATCTTAAACCCTGTTTGGGATGCATCGTTGTTTAAGCTGATAGACTTGCAAATTTTTTCAAAATTGTCATCCAAGAATTTCAAGGCCATGAGCTGAGTCTCATAGTTGTCTAATTGAGCAACCATTTGACTTAAGAGTTTGAAGTCAAGGACAATTTTATTTTCTTTATCTTCATTAGTATTTGAATCTTGTCTCAAAAATCTCTGGATTAAAAGAAGATTGGCCATTTCTGTCAAAAGAACTCTTCTAGAAGAAGACAGTTGCAGTCTACTGTCATTTTGGTTCCAACACAGTTCACAAAAGGGCAAAACATATTCATCAAACTCAAGTAATATAAGTTCAACAGCTTCAAAATCGCATGCTTTTTGCTTATTAATATCAACAAAAGAAGCATATATCTCTTTTAAAACTCTAAAAAAAGCAATAGCTGTCTCTGGACATGGATTACAGATGACAAACTCTTGGAAATGAGAAATCAAAAATGTAACCAGTTCTTTGGGTAGCCAGATATCAGAAACAGCCTTGTCGCTAACTTCAACCTTGGACATTTTTAGTAGTTGAGCTTCCTGGAACAGGTCGTACAAATTGGTAATGATATTAAAAGAAGCCAAAGATACACCATGAAGCTTGTTTTGGTTTCCAAGTGAGCAAATGCCAATTTGATTTTTGATAAACTCAATAGGATCTTCGTTTTTAAGCAATGGAGGGATGACTCTTGCTGCCATTTCTCTTACTTTCCAGATTTTGCTCTCCAAGCAATGAATTATTAAAGACTTAAACTCATCTAATCCAGTATATCCAACAGTACTTTCCAATCTTGATAGCAGTGACAATACTGGAAATACTGTCTCTATATTGGAACCAGAATTGTCAGAAACATATTGTTGCAACATTTTGAGCAAGGTTGACCTAACTGATTTATACTTGTTGAAGAAAATTTTTGCTGAGATTGTGCTGACAGCATGTTTGGATTTGGCTTGATTCTTCTTTGCTGTGCCAAATAATCTGTTTTGTAGAGCTGTAAAAAGCATGACAGCACAATTTCTAATGGCCCATACGTCACTTGAAAACGATACAATTGATAGTTCTAAAGCAGGTTCAATAAAATGGGCAGATCTACTAGAGAGATTTGCCTCAATAAACAAAGCCTTGATGCAGTTAAAGGCATGTACTTGAGGTAAATCCATTTTTTCGTTTTCGTTTGAAATGGCGGGGAGCTTGGCAATGTTTAACAGGTTATCAAAAGTTTTTGTGATCAAATCTAATTTGGGATTACTTTCAATTTCAGCTGTCAAAACTGCAGTGATCAAAAACGGCAATCCACCAGATCTTCGAGTAATGTATTGTGCTTTTACTTGAATCAAGTCAATATTATCTGATAACCATTTTTCTGGCTGTTCACTCAAGTCAGGGATCTTATTGCAGCGCTTGCAGCAAGATATAAAAGTTGGGTAAACTGATGAAAACGCGCCTCTATGCTTAACTGTGGCCAGTTGATTTAACAGTAATCCACCCATGAACACAATCTGCTTGTTGCTAAAGATTTGACTGTTGGGCTCAAGTGGGACTCTATCAAACAAAACCTTCAGCATGGTAGCAGATTCTTTTATGGCTCTCCAAGAGTATGACAAAAGAACTTGAGAGGCAGAACCATATTTGGTCTCCAATTCTGGTGTGTAGTTTTTCTCAAAAATCTCTGGAAGATTTCCTTCAGGCGAATCATGGCATAAAATATCCTTAACGTTTTCCCATACATTTTCCAAACAAGCTATCATCCTTTGAACTAGTTTTGCCCACACAAGCTTTGTTTCCGGTGTAGCAGCAAATTTAGAAAAGTCTACAAATTCTAAAATAAACGTCAAAGAAGTAAAATAGCCATGCACGGGATGTTTTAAAACAGCATTGAAAAAATCACTATTAGAAAATTCAATCTCTGATTCTAGGTTGTCAATAATCTTTTCAACAAGCTGCACTCCTTTTTCAACGTTTTCATCATTTTTATCAGGACTAGGAAAATGGTAATATAGTTTGAAAGCAAGTTCTAAACCCCTTGCAGCAGCATCGCCTTCACGGCCTCTTAAGCCTTGAACGGTTTTCAGAGATTGATCCACCAAAGAATCAATGTCACCGTATGAGTTTAAAAGAGGCAACGGCAACTTTGCAATCTCAAGAATTTTTGCAGCAGTTGAACGGACATCTTCATAATTATTTGAGATATTATCAATCAATAATCTAACAATTTTTTCATTGTAAACAGGAATTCTAAAAGGAAAAAATTCATGATTTTTTTCGTAGTACTCAGGTCTTATTTCATCATTAAGCCCAGATTTTGCCAAAAGCTGGATTAAAAGTAAACTCGTATATCGGAATTGATAAGGACAGTTTGGCCTTAGACATCTTTCCAAATATGAAATAAGCCATTTGATAAAACCTTGAATATATTGAATTTCATTATCAAGTCCAGCTGCCTTTTCTGGTTCATTCTTTTTTAATAACTTTTGATATTCCCTATTAATTGCATAAGAAGAGGCCCTTAGTCTAAAGACAAATTGACGCATAAATCCGTAAAATTGATTTCGAAATCCAGAATCAGACTCTATAAGAAAGTCGTCTAATGAGTTTTCTAACACTTTAAAAACATATGATGGGATTGGTTTAGATATCTGTTGGGAAGTTGCAACGATGGCCAACGCACTTATTCTTATTGTAGGAGAGTTGTGATGTAGTAATCCTTGTAAAAATTCCTCGGTAATGACGCCAGTCTTTGGATTTAAAACATCCAATATACCTCTCTCTTGACCCAATTTCATGCAACCTAATAGTAATAAAATTTTGTTGTCTGGGGTATTGAAGTTTATATCAGACATACTTTTAATGAAAATTTTAAGTGATTGAGGAAGCTTTTTGAATATTTGAGGTAAAAAGTAGATTTGGATGTTGTCTCGGAATTTCTCATTCATTAATGCATTTCTAGTGGGCTCTGCCCATAGTGCGGTCCATTTTTCCGCCAAATTGTCGTCGCAAGTAATGGTATTCTTAGATTCACCAGTCCATTCATATAAAATAGAAGAATAAATCGAAAATAAGGCCTTGCCAATTGGATTGGCCAATGCGTTCGAGTCCATATAAGCCAGGGCTTGGGATATCAGTTCGGGGCATTTCTCAATAACAAATGAACCACCAATCTTTTTTGCAAGTATTTCAATCATAAAGTACAAAACTCGCTGATCTCTACCAAATGACAGCACGTGAAGAGTCCATTCTTGTAGATATCCCTTGTAAGACTCTTCTGGACGAGTGCTACTTATAAGAGAAATAATTTTTGTAAAGAGCTCCTTTAAAGCATTACCAAAGGCTACGCCCGAATCAGTCCAAAAGTCGCATACTAGATTGAATATCGATTGTGCGTCATCATTTGTAACAAGTGAGCCAAAATCAATGTGATTGGTTGAAAGAGCACAAATCTGAACTGCTCTTTGAAGCCAAATGCTAAGATTGTCTGTTGTCAACGTTCTAGATACATCAATTCCAGAAAAGCCCAAAGTCGATTTTAATAATGGCGGATAAAGATCAACGAATAGCTTGGTAGATTCGCTACTTTTAATTATATCATTAGCTTTGTTTTTCACTAAATACTTTCGAATAAGTTCTAAGTCTTTGATTTCAAAAAAGCCGTTGAACCCGTCAACTATAGATCGTATCTGTGTTAAATCCATGTTTAATTGCTATATTCTCTACCAAAAATGTTGATAACTTTGAAAATGTGAAAAATTTTAGATCTTGAAAAATTGTATTTAAAAAGTTACCCTACATGGCAATTTCAAGTGTTCAAGCTTAATTTTATTTTCTATATACAAATTAGAACCAGCCTATATAAAACTATTCAAGAGCTTTTTATAAGTTGAAAATGCTATTTACGATGAAGCTTCAGATGATGACTTTTGTTTGAGTAAAGGGTTTTCAAGTAGTGTTACGGAAGATTTGATCCTTGCGGGTTTTGGGTTAGGTTTGTTTGAAAGGTCAACTGAAGGATCACTGAAAAACCTCTTCTTCATTAATTCAACTTCAGCAGTGAATTCTTCCTTGCCATTCTTTCTGTATCTGCAAACCTGATGAATGTCAGCAACAAGTTTTGGATCTAGTGGTAAGTTCTGGGATTTAAGTCTCGCGACGGTTTTGGCTGTTAGAGAAAACTTCATGTCTCTCTTACCATCAACAAGTTCGAGTATAGATTGTGGAGCATTGTCGCCTAGACGGGGTTCGAGTTTCAATACACGAGTAAAACCACCTGGTCTTGAGGCATATCGTGGGGCTAACTCATTGAATAATTTTTTAATGGTTGTTTTGGGTGACTGCGCAAAAATATTTAAAAATTAGTACTAACAAATTCAATTTAACATCCAAAGTACTTACATAGACGTATTGGTCAGCTCTAATCTTAGCAGCCTCAAGATTTGGAGATTTGTTTTTGGCAAGTTTTATTAATCTTTCAGCAGCGACCTGTGCTTCCTTAGCTTTAGCATGGGTTGTGGTAATGGATTCAAATTGAATCAATTGGGTGACAAGGTTTCGAAGGGTGGCCTTTCGGTGAGAAGCGTCTCTAAAAATTTCATATTAGCAAATATTTAACGTTTAAAGTTAGAAGCATAATATCGAAAACGTACCTTCCAAGTTTTCTGTAGGGCATTATGACAAGGTTTGTGATGTAACGGATCTAAAACTATCTTGTGATACTTGTGATAAAACTCTGGGTGGTGAAAAAAAAAGGGAAAATTTTGGAATAGACAAAGTGGTTGGTCAGATTGGATTAGTCAGTGTTTATGTAATCCACTACGCGTTGTTGACTTTGGGTAAAAATCAAAACACCAAAACTCTTTTAAATCGAATCAAAACAAAACCATATTTTATTTGAATCAGTGGTTGATACCAGTTTAAAAAATAAAAAAACTCACATAATGAGCAAAGAAGATTATGAATCAGTTATTAGAACAGAGATATTTGCTAAAAATGGAGTGGTAAGTTTATATTTTTCATTTTAGACATATACTTTATTCTAACAATCCATCTTCAGATGACATATCGCCTTCTTAGTAGAAAGCTTGGAGTTCCTGTCTCTCAAGCAAAAGAGTAAGTAATCATAACTAAGTATTTTGTTTTGCAATATCTAACATTTTTATTGTTTTAGATACCTCTCGGATTTTCAAAAATCAACAAAAGAACCAATTCATACAACTTATATAATATCAGGATTTCAAAAGGTTGAATTGAAGGGACCCGTTACTTTATCGAATCCTTTAACAAATGGGTATCAGCCTGTAAAACGAATTGAGTCCCTAAGAGTAGAGTCTGAAAGTAATATCACACCATCACTTCAAAAAGTGATCAAAATCTTACCTGAAGAAGAACTGGAGAGTTTCAAATCACAATTGGAAACCGTAGACTCGATTCACATTTACAGTATAGCCAAATCCAATTCAAATGTAAGTACTGAATTTTATCATATCAAAATTGAGATACTAACTGTTATCGAGTTTAGGACTTGACTGGATTGACAAATGCCGAACAAGAACTACGAAGTTTGGTATTGAATAGTGAAAGCACAATAGCAAATTTAAAAGGCTATGGAGTAATTACAAACCCATACTTAAATGATGTATGTACAGAGTTTTATAACCTTTTTGACAAGAGTCCGCTAACTTTTTATTTTTTTTGTTATTTTTTTTTAAACAGGACGTGGTTTTATTGCCCAAATCTATTAGTAAACCAACTCAGCAAAAATCGGCATATCAACCTGCAAAGCGTGCTGAAACAGTTCCAGCAAAGCTTACAGAATCCTCAAAACCTGAAACCAAGCCTTCAAACGTATCAAAAAAGCCTTCAACGACATCTTCAGCAACAACAACGGCAACTGAAACCCGTAAATCAAAATCAACACCCAAAAGTAAAAACCAACCTACATTGTCACAGTCATTTTTTAGTGCCACTGCAAAAACCACCAAATCCAAAAAAAGCGAACCTGTTAAGAGTGCAAAAAAAACAGAAAACAAAGAATCTCCCAAAAAGTCAGAAGCATCAAAAGAAGAAAAAGATCAAAATAAAAACGAGTTACTCGATAATAAACCCAATAATTCAGTAGCTGAAAAACAGAAAAAAGAGGAAACAGAAAAAAAGAAAGAAGAGGAAATGTCTGAAGGTTTGAAAAATATGTTTTCGGATAGCGAAGATGATGCTATTAAAGAGGATGAAGAGTCTGAAAAAGATATTGACGAAGAAATGCCTGATGCTCCGGTAGAGGTAGACGACACTCCTTTTAACCCAGTACAAGAAGAAGCATCAAAAGCAGAGCCTGAAGTTGGAGATGTGCCGAAAGATGTCGACATGGATAAAAGTGAAAACAAATCTACGACTGTCCCATCACGCGGTCGTAAAAAGAAAAGAGTTCTCAAAAGAATTAATACTGTTGATAGTCTTGGATATCTGGTTACAAAGACTGAAGAAGTGTTTGAGTCATGTTCAGATACAGATGAGGAGCCTAAAGAACAAAAAAAGGATACCAAAATCTCAAAGTCTACAGTATTGTCTCCTATTCCTGCCTTTGTTCCAAAATCAAAAGATAAAAAATCAAAGGCTAAGACAAAGCAAGGATCATTAATGTCTTTTTTTAAGTAAAAATATAATATAAATAGTACCATATCAAAATGTATATCTTCACGTGATCATTTATTTTTTTTTATACAATCAAACCGCCACTATCTTTTCTTATGCCGCATACTCATTTATCATTTACTACTCCATTTCAAATTAGTTATAAGCAATAAATTATATTTCAAAACATAGCATTATGGCCCCTCAATGGCTTCCACAAAACATAACTAAACGAGTTTTTAAATATATTCTCAGTCGCCTGCCCCTCTTTTCTAATATAGATCTTGAAAATATTGAAACAGTATCAATAGGAACAACTCAAACATCCATTAACCTCACAAATGTGGATATCAACCCCGATTTTATACTCCCCACAACATCAGATTCAGAAGCCAATATTGCATCTTTGATCCAAGTTCTTTTGCCTGGTGTTGTCATTCAACAGGGCCAAATAGAAAATTTAAGTTTGCACTTATCAGTCTTGAATAGCGGCGCTGGAAATGGGATTCAAATTGAAGGTGAAAATGTTACCCTTACGGTCTCATTAAAGCACAACGATTTACTAGGCGATGTAATAAAAAGCTTTCATCATTCCGATCACTTTTCAGATGATCAAGACAAAGAAAAAATTATTTATAAAATGATGGCTCGTACAACCGCCGACTTTGCAAATAGCATACTTGTTGATATAAACAAAGATCAAGAAAACTATGACGACAACTTTAAAGATTCAAACAAAAAAAACAACAAATCATCACACAATCTATTTTCTGAAAATGAACTTATGGAATCAATAACCTCTCCTAATCATCATTTATCTTCTTCATTATCATCTGAATTAACCTCATCACTAAATCGAAGTGAGAGTATATACGATGACGACTCTGACAGCCAATATGGCTACGGTATGGGAGACTTTACAGGTTTTATCTCACGTGTAGCCGATGTCGCTCTCTCTCAAGTCTCATTTTCACTCAAAAATATTAAGGTTTCTTTTTTGATTGAAGATGGGGACAAAACTACCAAACTTGATTTGAATATAGACCGTTTCCAATTTGGGACTGATAATGATGGTGTTAGAACAGCTTCAATTAAAGGTTTAGTTCTTTCAGCCAGTCCTACAGTATCCAATGGAACTCATGACGATAACCAAGACAATACAAGTAGCCCAGAATTTAGTAAAAGCATTTATCATGACACAGAATCATACAATCCATCCCTCGCAGAAAGCATGTTTTTCTCTACTGCAGAGGCCAACAGTCTGTATATGAGTGCAATCTCCGCTACCCAGTCATCATCAGCTAACGTGAGTAATATATCTCAAAGATTGGCAAATTCTACTATACATGTACCTATTTCAGAAATTATCACTATTGCATCCCTTGACAAATTTTCCGTCAATTTTAAAGGCTTGGATTTTTCTCACATTTCTATAAACTGCGGTATATTAGAAATATCTTTGGATCACTTTCCCGATTTTTTGTTGCCTTGCTTGGAAGTTATTAGAAGTCACAAGGTGAGAGATGAATCGAAACGGGATAACCTTGACAAATCATCGCTTTCCAAAGAAAATTTTAAGCAAAAGTCCGTTTCCAGCTTAATGAAAAATAAGGAATTGAAACTAAAAAACCAGGTTACAGAAAAGTCTTTAAATTCATCTCAAGAAATTCCTCCAACAATTTCTGAAGAATTTCATGTTTCATATGCATTTATCCAACAGTTGAATATCAATTTATCTGTGTTCAATTTATTAAGCAAGACTCAAAGAAATGAAAAACATAAAATCACAGATCCGATAAATATTACTTTATCTCTAGGTATTAAAGAGATTGAATGTCAAATGAAAGATAATCATGATGCATTTTTTAACGTTGGAGATCTTATTATTTTGAAGACTGACAATAGTATTCTGCCTCCAGTCGAGGAACATCTTTTTTATTTTAGAACTGATATAGGAACTACATCTCAAGCTAAAAAACAATCACATCACGTTATAAGTGGGCATATTCTTTTGGATTCTAAAAAACAAAATACCATCAAATTTACCATTCCTTATCCTGCATTTTTAAAAACATCATTGGACGATTTTTTTATGATAAATGAGTCATTTCAGGTCTTTCAACCTGTAATCAACGCCTTTTCTTTGTTTTCTGATTCTTCGAATTCAAATCAAGTTTCTGAAAATGTCCCCTTTCTTTTTTTTGGGATGTCAAATACCCTAGATGTAAAGCTGTACTCAGTTGATGGAAACAAAAAAAACGTTATAGCAGAGGCGTTGATTTTTCCGATATCTTTTGAGGATAATGGACTAATTGAAATACCCAAAATATTTCTCAAGATAGCATCTACTAACACTATTGATATTGAAGAAATCAAAATGTTTTATCTTCAAAACAATAACAATAATAAGCACACCATAACCACTAAAGCTATAAAGGCAAATCTGAATTTTGAAACCATCCAAAAAATTTTAAATAAACTTACAGAGGAGCAAACTCTTTGGAACAAAAAGTATTCGTTTGCCAATCAACGTCTTGAATTGATGAAAACGAAATACTACACACTTTTTAATTTCAATCTCCAAAAATCTAAGTCATACAAAGAAACATATTACAAAGCAAAAAATTCTTCTATTCGAAATACTATCAGCCATAAGTCTATTTATTTTGGATACATGGAACTAAATGTAACTTTTCCTTCCAAAATTGGAACTATCACAATAGATGTAAAAGATGTTACACTCGTTCAAAAAATATCTGCATCTAGGTCAATTTATTTTGATCAGCATTTGCCACAACACGATGCTATTTCTAACAACAAGGAGTTTTCATTTTCAATTGCCACACTTATTGTTACTCGTGATATGTCTGATATAGATGAAAAGTTGGGTCATCTCAGCTTGATCCATAACATTCATGAAAGATTCGACGTAAGTTATTTTTTATTGGCTTTTGTACAAACTCTTACTAACTTTCACTTAGGAAAATTTTCTCATAAATGTGCAACTTAACTCGGATGGTATTCCAATAAATGCTATATTATCGAACCTAGCTGTGGAATACCATGTGAGATTACTAGATCTTTTTGACAAGTCTGTCAATGACAATCCTAAAAATAGTTCAATTTCAACTAAATTTCCTAAAAAATCCACACCAATATCGATTCCAATTACTTTGAATAATTGTTCTATTGGCTTATCACCTTTACATCTTCCTTCACATGGTATAATTATAATTAACAAAGGTCAAGCGCAGTTAACTTTCAACGAAAATGTTTTTGGGCGATTATCTGTTAATACTAAGATTGATAATGGTAGCTTTTATTTGATTGATGATAAGCATAACAATCGGCCTGATTCTCAAGTTACACACAAGACTACAAGAAAACAAGTAAAAAATTCACTTCATTCGTGGTATAAGGATCTGGGATATTCATTATTGGCTTCTTTTTCTGACACAACTATTCAAATTGAAGTGAAAAATCCTATATATCCGTCAAAATGTACTGCTTTAGACCTTCAAATCGGATCATTGCTAATGCAGTCAACAGCCGATTCAACACATCTGCTTTTGCAATTTTTTAATGACTTAAAGCCTACTTTTGATCTTCCACAATTTGAAGAACGATACAAAATTAATCCCACACTTGGTGAACTTAGTAAAGAATTGCTTAACGATTTGGATGAAAATCATTTTGCTCCAGAGAATTTGCAAAAAAACCAAATGAACCTTGAAAATAGCAATAATGATGAAACATTTGAGGATGATGCTGACTTTATTCATGACGACGTTCCAACCAATTTAGAATTTGTAGAAAGTTATTATTCTGGTCACCACGTACGATCTTCTCAATGGATGACTGCGGCTGCTACCATTGCTGGAACAGGATCTTCTTCATTTTCTTCTGGGGCATCAATCAATACTACTTATTCCAACAGTGACATTCTTTTGGAAGAAGATTTAACTGATTTGGTTTCTCGTGACGATGTTATTCATAGCAATTCCAACTCCATGTTAGGTGGATCTAACTCTCAAAGACAATCTAATGTTGTAGAATTTAATGACAAAACGTCACGAAGATTAGGAAGTTTTGAACAGCGTGCACAGTCTCATGATTTGAGGCTAAATTTTACTGAAAATCATTTTGGTAGAAACGAAACGGCTTCTAGTACAGAGCAAAAGAAAAAGTCAAGATCACACCATGAAAATTTATCATCTAGTGATCCCGAACTTTTGGAGTCAGCTGCACATAGTGAATCTTTTATTTCTACTGTTACCAGCAATTCTCTAAATACATGTGGATTAGTTGATTCGAGTTCAGAATTTGAGCAAGATCCATTAATGATTATTAATTTTTCTGTTGGGTCCTTTATCTGGGATTTATATGATGGCTATGACTGGGAATATACCAGACAAATGATATCTAACGCTGTATACCAAGTAGAAGAGGAGGCCCGCGATTTGCAAAAAGATTTGGCTAATTCCTTACAAAACAAGGAACATTCTTCAGCAAAGCAGTCCAAAGTTTCTTTTGGCTCTATTTCAAATGATGATGACTATGAGAATGATGATGATACAGATAACTGCACTTTGTCGGGTATTGAGTCAAGCAATTCAAAGAGCCCTAACCCCGTACCTAGAGAGAACGTAGCTGTTCCAATGCTATTCGACTCAATTTTTATTGTTAAATCTACAGATCAAACACACTCTGATTTTAGGAGAAATATAAACAAGGTCATAGAAAACGACGATCGTAGTGATACAACTAGCCAACTTTCAGTATCTCCCAGTGTACGTCCTCAATCAAACTCACCAAGTAGATCTTCGATTCAACGCACTTTGCATGTATCTCAAACTCAAAGACATGGTAAATTATCAGATGGTAAAACACCTTTAAAACTCAAAAGGTCTAAAACTCATAAAGTCCGCATATGTTTAAAGGGAATTAGTGGATCTATACATGTATTTGCAGGCATTACGGATCCCCTTCCAGAGGATTTCATATCTCGCTCAGAGTATGAGTCTGAAAAAAGTTTGCTATTGAATCGCATAGTTTTGAAGGTCACAGATTTTGAAATCATTGATAACGTGCAGACATCAACATGGAACAAGTTTTTGACATATATGCGTAGCTTTGGTCCTCGCGAAACTGGATCAAGTATGCTAAAGCTTCAAATTGAAACAGTCAAACCAGTGGCTAGTCTTCCCACTGCAGAGTTGATTCTAAATGTTCATGTTCTTCCATTAAGACTCCATGTGGATCAAGATACTTTAGACTTTATTACAAGGTTTTTTGAGTTTAAGGATATTCGATTTGACAGTCTCATTGACCAGGTTCTACAAACAGAGCTTCCATTCATTCAGAAAATTGATATCAGAGATGTACCTGTGAAGCTAGATTACAAACCCAAAAAAGTTGATTACGTGGGGCTGAGATCAGGTCATACTACGGAATTTATGAACTTTTTTATTTTAGACGAAGCAGAAATGACATTGAGGCATGTTGTTTTACATGGAATTTCCGGATTTCCACGAATGTCCAAGCAACTAAACGATATTTGGATGCCTGACATTAAAAAGAACCAGCTTGGAGATGTTTTAGCTGGTTTGGCACCTGTACGATCAATAGTCAAACTTGGAAGCGGATTTAGAGATCTTGTAAAAATCCCAGTTGAGGAATATCAACGTGATGGGCGTGTAGTAAGGAGCATACAGCGAGGGGCCTGGCACTTTGCAAGAAACACATCCACTGAGTTAGTCAAATTTGGTGCGAAACTTGCTGTGGGAACCCAAACAGTTTTGGAAAATGCAGAACAAGCAATGGGTGGTCGTGGATCCTTTGGAAGAACTGTACTGGCAAATTCCAAAAACGAATCCCAATTCAACCAAGTCTCCTATAATTCCGATGATGCCGAAGGAAGTGATGATGATAAATATTACAATGATATAAATTACGAAAGTCATCAAACAAAGGCAAAACATGTTGACCTAAAGAGAGCTGGTAATAACGTCAGTCTTTATGCTAATCAGCCTCAAGGAGTACGACAAGGATTACAATCTGCCTTTGACAGTATGGGAAGGAACTTTAATATTGCAAGAGATGCTGTTACCGATATCAAAAATGAAGCAATAAGAAGTGGAAGCGCTCAGGTATGTTTTGTTTTGTTTTTTAGTTGCTGATTGATTCAATAATCTAACTTTTTTCTATAGGGAGCTGCTAAGGCCGTCTTCAAAGCTGCACCAGTTGCTTTAATTCGACCTATGATTGGTGCGACCGAAGCAATGGGTAAAACTCTTTTAGGAGTTACAAATCAAATGGATCCTGAACAATTAAAAGATATTGAAGAGGTATGTTTTATAACTTTGTGTTTTGGATATTTTGCAAATAATTTTCTAACGTTAATGATATAGAAATATCGAGGAGCATCGTCACACAAAACCAAAAAAAGATCGTAAAGATTTCAGCATTTAATTAGCTATATCATAGTATCATATTTATAATAACACGTTTTGTTTATACATGGTCAGAAAGCAAATGTGCATTTTGTTAAGTTGATTGCCACATTTCCTGACTTTCTTTATCAGTGTCTTTCATTTTTTCAGCCACTTGGTCCAGTTTTTCAACTGTTTTTGTAACATGATTGTAGACATTATCGAAATGAGCCTGGTTAAATAGATTATTTCGTAAGGATTCAATATCATTTTGTTCCCATAAGCTTTGAAATTGTTGATTTTTGATGTCATTACGGCTTTGTGCAGCACTTCCTGCTCCACCTCCTGAAAAATTAGACGCTGCTGCTCCTGCTGCTCCTCCCATTGCTTCACCATTGCCCAAAGACATCGACTTTATTAGCTCTAGTTGCGCTTGCTGTAACTCTCTTAAAACTTTTGCATGTGCCTCACCGAAAAACGAGCCGTTGGCATCAGTTTCTTCAGCAGCAATTTCGACTTCATCTAAAACATCAAGCTCAGCCCACAGACGATCATTTTGGTCGACAACTGGTTTAACTGAAGGCATACCCCCTGCGCCTCCACCACCACCATTACCACCAGTAGTTATTATACTGGGAGGGCCGGCTGTGGGTAACGCGCTATGAGAGCCTGGACTAACTAGCTGACCTGAGTTTCCGGCTGCCGGCGTCGAGAGATACGATGCATGAGTCTGTGTAGGTAATAGAGGGAAAAAATTCGTTCTGGTACTCAGAAATATATCTGAACTTGGGTCTACTTGTAATAACCGCTCACCATTATTGTTGGAGTTGATTGGGGCTTCAAAATCAATATTAGAATTGTTATGTAGTTGGCGGGTAGGCGGGGTTGCTTCGGAAGTATCCTGTGGGTAATATGGTTTTGGCGAATCTTCTCTCAGTGGTTGTTCCATGATGATTTGTAGGTGTTTTATGTATATATGAATGCTTAGAGAAATTGCAAAAATATTGTAACTATAAAGAACGTTTAGTAAATCTCAAATAATCTAAATAGATGAATCAGAACATTTGTTCTGGAAGCTAAAAAGGTTTTAGATATTTAAGTATTTATCACGTGATCAAATAAGTCTCTTTTAACTTGTCAATATTTGCGTTTTCTTGAATTTTAAGTCGCGACTTACAAATTAACTGATAAAAAAAGAAAAAGCAACAAAATAATAGTCTTATAATAGACTCGGCATCAAGAAATAAACATGACTGCAATAGAGGAACAAGAATTGGTTGAAGTCACTTCAGGATCTGAAACAGAAAACAAAAAGGAAACACAAACTACTAGCCGGCAATGGACAATTGAACAAGAAACTACGCTATACAAGGCCATATGCCGATATAAACCAGCGGGCCAGCACAAACACTTTCGAATGATATGCATATACCAGATGGTAAACAACCCAAACATAACGCCGCCCGAATCGATGCTGTCCATGAAGGACATCTGGTCTAAACTTGCGCTGCTTTACGACCTAGATGGACTTGATGAGCTGGAAGACTCGAGCTCGTTTATGGCAGAGGAAGAGCGACTAGCAAAAAAGGAGCAGAATGAGAAAAAAAAGAGTGTCGTGCCATTACATTGGACCCTGGGCGGCAAACTGGGCGATGGTACGTATCTACAGGAGTTTTCTCTGCCGTGGGACGCCGACATTGAAAAATATATATTGGAACACGCGAAATCATCAGAGAAAAGTGAGGATGAGGACGAGTCGACCACAATAACTATGTTATCGGACTCGGGGACGTCGCTGTCAGAAAACAATGACGAACTAAGCGAGTTGGAAGATGAAGAAGGAGAGGAGGAAGAAGGAGAGGAAGAGGAGGAAGAAGAAAGCCAAGATGAAGAAACTGAAGAAAATGAGAAACGTGAAAAATCAGAGCCATCAGCAACAACAACAGCAACAACACCGAAAAAACGGGGTCGGTCACAGAGTGTTGAGAGTCAAAACCAGACGAGTGATCTTTCAGACGAAGGTAAATATATATATATTTTTTTGTCATCATCATTATTATTTGATTGTAGTCTTGTTATTAACAGTTTATTTATTTAGATGGAGTAAAATCCAAACGCCAAACTTCACGAGCAAAACGTCAACGAACAAAAAAGACATCATCGACTACTACTCCACGGAAAACACGAAACACTCGTCAAAGAGCTGCAGCCGTTGCAGCAGCAGCAGCAGTTGCTGCTACGTCTTCTTCTAAACCAAAATCTTCAACAGCAGCAACAAATACAAATACTAATACAACAACAGCAGCAGCAACAACGACAACAACAACAACAGCTACATCATCATCATCAACAGCGCAACAAAGTAAAAGTCCAGAAACAGCAAATGAAGAAGAAGAAGGTGGTGGAACTACTACTGAACATAGTGAACATGAAGAAGTTTCAAAGGGAACACCGTCTAGTAGAAGCAAACGGTCGACAAGACAAAGCAAGATTTCTCCAAAAGGAAAAGCTGTGGCTACTAGACGAAGTTCTCGAAGAAAATGATGTGATTATATATAAAAGTCCTTGTAATTTTATCATTATCATTATTATTTATATTATTATATATCAAACAAAAACAAATTAATGCGTTTTACTTTTCTTTTTACTTGGTCGAGCATTTTTTTCTCTACGTTTTTGTAAGACTTCTCTAGCCTTTCTAACTTGATCAACACTGTGAATCTCTGACTCACCATTGTACAATGGCTGCTTGCCCTTGATCCTGATACCTCTCTCCAAGGCTGAAGAAACCTTCTTTCTTTGTTTGTGGTAGTCGTCGCGGGCCTTGTCTGCTCTCTTTGGAGCAACAACCTTCTTGTGTTTGGGGTGACCACCGGCTTGCTCATTGAGTCCAGCATTGAAGTTGACCTTGGATCCGTCAGGATTTTCAGCGGTGCCGACACGTAATGGAGCAGCCTTGTGGGCCTGTCGCCAGGCATCGTATCTGCCTGATCGATAAGAAGCAGGGATCTTGGTTCCGTTTTCACCACGAATGTATTTAATAGGCTGTTGATTCTTCTTGTCGCCTGTACTGCCGGCATTGATGTACTTCCCTCTCTTCTTGTCCCACTTCATACCTTGCTTCTGTACAAACTCCTTTCCTTCTTCGTTCAAATCAAAAGTGGCAGAACGGGCGGCGTCACCGAAAAATTCTGTCTTGCCACCGTTGATAGAATATGCACGGTCCTCGGCAGCAGATGAGCCAGCAGCATAGTGTGACATGTAGAAATTTGAGTCCTTGTAGTCTTTCTTTTTCTTTTTGCTGCCTGTGTTTTTCTCAGGAAATGCCTTTTCAAGTTCTTGTTCAGTTGCCAAATCTTTTTTATTGTCTTCCTCGTCGCTAAACATTTCAGCATCCAAGGTATGAACAAGCCCAAGAGCGGCCTCTTTCTTTTGTAGTGCTTTACGTTCTTCAGCTTTGGCTCTAATGGGCGCGATCTGCTGACGCCTTCTTTGCATGAGCTCAGCGACATCAGCAAACTGCGTCTTTTTGTATTCAAACACAGTATCTTTGTTCGATCTGTTGGCCAGTTTTTCCAAAAAGCTTTCGCGCTGCTTTTCCAGGTCTTCTGTGCCAAACAGCGGGTGTCTACCATCCCAGCCTGGAGTATTTAAAATCTCTTTGCTTCGCTTGGAACTTTCTTGTGATGCGCTTTCTCTGCTCTTCAAGTACTGTCGCTCACCTCTTTTGGCGACTTCTCTCAAGCTTGACAAGTCGTAGTCCTTTTTGAGTATGGCATCAACTTCTTCCATGTTTTGTTCAAGGTCCTCACGTGGAAGAGAACCAAGAACTAGACGTTCTGTGTAGTTAATGCGTTGATTGGGAATGACCTTGGGAGGAATTAGTAGTTTTCGTCCCAAAAAGAGTTCTAAATCGAGAAGATATGGAATGTCCATCTCTCGAATCAGTGAGTAGGCCCAACCTCGGTTACCAGCACGGGCAGTTCTACCAACACGATGAACAAAAACTTTTGGACTGGAGGGTAAACTATAGTTGATGACATTGGCAAGGACGGGGATATCGATACCTCTGGCAGCAACGTCAGTGACAACTAAGACTGTTGTGCGACCTGAACGGAACTTGTACAACTGATCCTTACGAGCAGTTTGGTCAAGAGCACCATAGATATATGAAACAGCATAGCCTAGTGATCTTAATAAATGTGCAATGTACTCGACGTGGTATTTTGTGGGGGTAAAGACAATTGTGGAATATGGTGAAGGTAACTCATTTCTATGAGGAAGCTTTTTTCTTTTTTCGAACTTGCCTTTTTTGGATTTGTTCTTTTTTTTGTTGCTATCGGAATTATTTTCATCATCATCTTCATCATCATCATCTTCTTCTTCTTCTTCACTATGGTCATCTTTGAATTTATCTCTGTCTTCCAGGTTCTTTTCAATAGGCATTTTTATGACTGAACCCAAGATGTAAGCCAAAGCAGCCTCTCGTTCACCGTCTTTAATAGCAAAGTATGACATTTCGAGGTCTTCAGAAATCTTTGTTTCAGCGTCTAGTCTTAACAATACGGGGTCTTGTAAACCTGCTTTGGCAAATTCTACCAAGGACTTTGGGAGAGTAGCAGAAAATAGTAATGTTTGTCTAGAGCGTGACAATGCTGCCAAAATTTCGTTCAGTTGTTCTGCAAACCCTAGCTCAAACAATCGATCAGCTTCGTCAAAGATGATGTGTTGAACTGATCTAAGATCCAATTTCATTTCAACTTTCAAGTGGAGGAATCGACCTGGTGTCGCAATGACAATATCTGGATTATTTGTCATTGTTTTAAACTGTTCGTCAAGCGAGTTACCACCAACAATCAGGGCACTTCTCAAATCTGTTCCTCTTGAAAACTCCTTGACGACACGCAAGGTCTGTTCAGCCAGTTCTCTACTTGGTGACATAATGATGGCTCGAATACCGACAGTTGCTGAGTGGGATTTCAATCTGTCCAACAGTGGGAGCACAAACGCAGCAGTTTTACCGGAACCAGTTCGTGCCATACCGACAACATCACGACCTTCTAAAATGTATGGTATGGTTTTACGTTGAATGGGTGTTGCCATTTTAAATCCTCTGCGTGCAACGTTTGCGCAAATCAGTTTGGAAAGACCTAGTCCACGGAAAGAGTATATGCTTTTCTTCTTTGTGCCTTGAGCCTGGACACCCAGTTTGTTGAAAAATGCGTCATCGTCATCATCGTCATTGTCTTTTCTAGGACGCTTCTTGCCAGTTTTGTAATTTGAATCGTCATTGTCGTCAGACTCCGAATCGGACATTTCTAGACTTGGGAATTTACCCAAGTCTGTAATAGAGTCTTTAGTTGGTTCGGATTTGACTGAATTCTCAAACTGTCGAATCTTTTCAAGTCTATCTTTGTTGATTTTAAGCTGTTCATTGTTGAAATTTTCTTCTTTGTTATCATTATTGCTTTCTTCTTCTTCTTCTTCATTTTCTTCGTTTTCTTCATCGGAAGAATCTATAATTTCATCTTGGTAAAAGTCGGCTTCACTGTCGCTACTACTTTCGCTACTACTAGAAAAACCTGTATCAAGACCAATGGCCTTCGAAATATCGATTTCACTATCACTGTCCGACATTGTATACTTATGCAAATAAAAAAAATGCTAATTTATAATTAATACAAAAAAATAAATAATAGTAAAGTTGATGATAATAATTATTGAAAGATCTAAAAGAAAATCAAAAATTTTGAATATTAAAATTTTTTTTTTCAGCACATGCTTACGTAATTTTTATATTTTTCTTCAACATTATCAAATATACCTTATATTTCAATCAATTGTTTTATCTTTTTTTTTTTTAAAAAAAAAAAAAAATTCTTTATTCTATAACAAAATGAGTAATGAACTATCATTATCCCAAATGGGATTACCAACGTCGTTTGGTGGTGACAAAAATCGCGAGGATTCTGCTCAAAACCGCCTTGACAAAGCCATAAGACTTCAATACAAACAACATCTGGACAAGAAACAACAACAAAAAAAGGGTAGTTCAGGCGATAATGATAGTGATAGTGACGACGACAGCGATGAAGATGAAGAATCACCTCTTGACGAACTTCCGGTCTCTCATGAATTGATAATTCCAAACGGCCACGAAAAAACTGTTTCCTCGATTTCAATTGACAGCTCTGGAACGCGAATGGTTACTGCTTCTCATGATACCCAAGTCAGTCTATGGGACTTCAACAGTATGAACTCGGCAAGTCTGTACCCCTTCAGATCGATAGAACCAATCGAAGGCTACCAGATCCATGCTGCCCACTTTTCTCCTTTAGACAAGTTGATTTTAATAATTCCAAGATTCAATAAGCCGTTAGTAGTTGGTCGTGATGGCGGCGAGAGCAGCGAGTTTGTATCACCTACAAACAAACAAGGCGCGCTAGAGTTTGCGTCAGGAGACATGTACCTAATGGACATGAAAAATACAAAAGGACATACAGCGGAGATCAACGCGGGCTGTTGGGACCCAAGCGCTGGTGGAAGGACGTTTGCAACCGCCTCAAACGATTCAACAATCCGGATCTGGGATATTCAAAACACAAAGAACCAGCGCGACATTATTGTTGTACGATCCAAAGGGTTTCGTGGTGACAAGGTCAAAGTTACATCTTTGATGTGGTCAGACAATTCCTATACAGCTACAAGCAAAACAGCGACAACATCATCATTATTAACTGCAGGAACAAACACAGGATCAATATCTAGCTGGGATTCCCGAGGCCAGTTCACAAGACCTGCCCAGTTTGTAGAAAATGCACACAAGGACGAGTTTATTACAGCAATAGTGGCACGTCCTGGGACGGAGATGTTTGCTACGCGAGGAATAAAACATGGAGATGACAAACTGGGATCGGTCAAGATATGGGATAGCCGACAATTGAAATCGCCTGTGCTTTCTCGCGACAACATGGCATGTGGAACAGAAGAGTGTCAGAGTTTGATTTTCGATCCACGGCCGTATCCTAATGGACAATGGCTGCTTTCTGCTGGAGTAGAAGGCAAAATTGATGTTCTTGACCTTTCCGATCTTACTACAATTCTAACACTAGATTTACATGAAAAGCAGCAACAAGAAGAAAAAGACATGTCTTATGTGACTTGTCTTAATTGGAGCCCACAATTGAACCAGATTTTTGCAGGTACAAGTACTGGTGAGATTGTTGCACTGTTTAGTCCATCATTGAGTCCTCATAGCCATCACAAGGGTGCTCAGCTAGTGATTGAAAAACAACCCAAACGACAAAAGTTTGATGACGACAGCTCCAAGACAGTCAGTATCTCGGCACAAGGACTAGAAGAAGGAATTGCACAGCAACAAGAAGCTCAACGAAAGAGAAGAAGAAATAAACAGAATGGTGAGAATAGTAGTAAGGAATACCATCCAAACATGGCAGACTATAATAAAAATTCTCAACGTAGTAGTGCCGGTGTATGGGAAGGCCCTAGTCAAGAATACCTTGAAAATAAGGTTTATCTAAGTGAACTTGCTCAAGAAGATCCTCGCGAAGCGTTACTAAAATATGAAGAAAAAGTTAAAAGCTTAAAAAAGAAATAAACGTCATTCGGAATATATTACACTAACGTAGATCATTCATAAGATTTTCATGAATTTAGAAAACAATCATATGAACAATTTTTTTGTAGCAAACAAATAATTAAATTGTCAGAATATTTTTTATATTTTTATTTATATATATTTTTTTATATTTTTTTTTTCTTCTATAATTGTATAAAATTCCATAAATAAAGACATGCTAAATAAATAATATTTTTTTTTTTTTTTTTTTTTTTTTTTTTTTAAATATATATATATCATCCCATTTCAACATCACCTTCAAAATCCTTTTTAGAGTCATCAGTAGACATTTCAGTATCATAATCATGTTTATTTCGTTGCTTAAGCGTAGAAGACTCTGATTTTTCAGAGGCTGTAGTGGTTGCATCAGTTTCAGATTGTTCAGGTTGTCTTTGAGATGGTCCTTGGCCTGTTGTGATACCAGCTCTACCAAATCTGTCACACCATACTTCGGCCTTGTCAAGAGTTTCATCTACAATAGTAATAATAGATCCAAGCATTTCTAATGCTTCGGTAGCGAGAGTCAAAACCCGGTTTCCAATTTCTGCGTCGGTATGAGCACGAGCGGCATTGTTGTTATTGTTGGTCTGTTCATCGTTGTTTAAAAGATTGTTTATATCGCTAGTTTTGGGAGTTGAACTGTTGGAAGCTTTAGGGGCAGGAGATGAAGGAGATTGCAAAAAAGATGAAGAAGCGCCAGTGTTTGTTGAAAGAGAAGGACTTAAAGTGTTGTCAATCATAAAATCATTTGACGTTGATGATGAGTTTGTTTGAACTGGAGAGAGTGAAGCTGACTGTTCAGTTTGTTGTTGAACTGCTGGATTAGTTGATTTTGTTCCATTATTTGAAGAAGAAGAAGAAGAAGCAATAATTCCATCCAAAGTGTTTAGATTTGCCTTGCCAAGGTGCGGTGAGCGATATGGAGTAGAACATCTTGTTGAGGCAGTCGAAGTTGGGTTTGATGGGGTGAAAGCTGCTGCCCAACGAGCGGGGAGACGTAAAATATAATTTCTGACATGTGAACGAGCAGGTTCCGGCAAAGAATTTCCAGCGTATGTTGATAGGGCTGTGATGACTTTACGGATGGTCCAAACAATGTCACGTTTAATAAGATTCACTTTTTGGCCCAAAAAATTATTTGTATCTTGGTTGTTGTTATTGTTGTAATGAGGGACATGATTAGCAGCAATAGACTGGGCCATTGCTGTTGCGCGTTCTTCTTGAAGAAGTTCTTGTAGTTGGTTAACTTTTGATGCAATATGAGTATTGGCTAGTTTTAGTAAGTGTAGACAGTATCGTAAGCGTTGTTTATTTTCATATGATAATGAAGTAGCGATAGATGAGGCAGTTACCAAAACACCTTGCCATGTTGATCTAGTTCTTGGTTTTTTGGTTGTAACAGATTTCGTGGGAGGAGAAGAAGAGGGAGGTTGGATTTGATTTGCTTTTGTGTTAAGTGAGGATTGTTGTACGTCAGTAGTTGAATTGTTAGGAGCGCTGTTAGTTGCTGTGTTTGAATTCATACCATATGATATGACAGATTCTAACTTCTCTGCTGAATATTTAAACCTTGGAGAGAAAGATTTACCATGCTCGTAGATTTTTGCAGCAGAAGATACTAGTGGATTCAAAAAGCCTGCGTTAAAAGTCCTTTTGGAGTTAGAAGAGCTTGAATCAAAGCCTTCAGGAGGTGATGGGGAAGTGGGTAAAGATGTTGTTGGGGGGTCTGAGAGGTGGTCTATGGAGGGGAGAGCTTGATGAGAATTTGGGTTTAATACGGGAGAAGATAATGAAGATGAAACTGGGGAAGTAGATGGAGAGTGAAATGCTGTAGGCATCATATCTGAGAAAGTTGCAGAAGGAGCAGAAATTGAAGAAGATCTTGAGTGATAAGGTGAAGCACGTTGATGATGAAGCTTTGGGTTTCTATGACCATGTTCTGAATGTGGTAAGATTGGAGGCAAAACTATAGGAGGTAAAGAAGATTGCCTAGTAGCAGATGAATTTGGTGTTGCTGTTGCTGTAGCCGTTGAGGAAGAAGCAGAAGAAGCAGAAGAAGATCTTAAACTTTGTAATGCTTCTGCAGCGAGTTGAATATCGGTGGCAGAAGACGTTGAAGAACTAGAAGACATTTTATTTTATTAGTGTATATGAAACTTTTGATATATAAAACATGAACGTAAAATATATTTATAATTAAAAAAAAAAAAAAAAAAA
>CBXB010000029.1:59476-82879 GCA_000817185.1 Magnusiomyces clavatus CNRMA 12.647
CCCCCCCCCCCCCTCATCACTCACTCTCTCTGTCAGTATTGATGGAAATAAATGGCCCACTATGGAAATTGCTACGGCTGTTTCAACATACAGAAAAAAATGTAAATGTATATAGGCAGCATTTTTTTTTCCCTGTTATCTTTTATTTATTTTTTTTACAAATTTATCGTTACTAACAAAAAAAAAACAAACTTTATTCTTCTCATTAAAACAAAACGGGTCAATATTGACTATGCCTTTGGTACTTTTACCAGTGCCATTAAACAATATATTTGAATAAAAATCTTTTGGTCGATATATCCATTTGATAATAAATAGAATTACTACTACTACTACTACTGCCTGCATCCATACAATTTTGAAAAAAAAAAAAACCCATCATGATCAAACTAGACCATAGATTATTGGATATTCCAAATAGTTTAAAAAAAGTTTTATTTTGTTCACAGTTAATTTCTCACAGTACCCATTCAAAAACTTCAAACATAATACTGCGGTCTTTAAATCAACAACAATCGCACTATCATACAAATCAAAAATCTCATTTAGTAGCAGCTTGCAATGGAAAAACTATTCAAAGATCTGCTACTAACGTCTCGTATAACTCACATTACCCTCGTCCATCTTTATCCTCAATAACCCCATTGCAATCTCCTTATCCCCTCCAATTTCCATATACCCCTCTCACTCATATCCGAAAACAGCATCAACAATCCCAACATTCCCAACAACTGCGAAATGTCTCATCTTTTTACACTTGGGAAATGCAACAAGGCTCAAAGACAGTCAAGGCCCGAATATCCCTGCTCAAGTCTCCCGGTTACATTGGTCACTACAGCAGTCGGATGAATCGTCCCTACAACGAAGATAGATACTATGCCGGCGTACTTCATCTACCTGCCGGATCGTCATTACGGCCAATGTCTTCTCGACACCGATACGCTGAAACTGAAGAAGACGATTACGACGACAATGACTTAACATCTCCCCATCTCACGCGCAAAGAAGACTTGCGACCTGTGTTTAATTTTGCCGTCTTTGATGGCCACGGAGGACCCGAGTGCGCGCAGTTTCTTCAGGACAACCTTGCCAAATATGTCGAGTCTTGCGATCTCACCAGCGCAGACCGCCTTGCAGAGCAGTATAAAACGGTTATTGGCGGATACTGGAAGCGGTGGCGGAACGGGTTCAGCAAGTACATGTCTAAGATGCGCGCCATTGACGATTTCCAGATCCGGCTTCCGATTGCCTTTTTGCAAGCCGACTTTGACTACATGCAGCAGTATTCAAAAGCCGGGTCCACCTGCACATCTATATACCTCTACACAGACGATGAGTATAGCGCGCCGGTCGGGCGACACCAGGTTTTGACTCCCGGTGCCTTCTGGGAGCAGGGCCAGTCGGTCCAACTCGTTGTTGCCCATGTCGGAGACACACGCTGCATAATATGTGACAGTCTAGGGGAGGCCCACCCCCTCACATCAAACCATCACCCGTCATCGCCCATTGAGTCAATGCGACTGCAACGCTATGCGTCAAGTTTTATGACAGATTCATTTGGTGAGTCTCGTTTCCTCGGCGGCTTTGCCAACACGCGCTCATTTGGCGATTTTGCTGGCAAGGCACGCGGGATCACTGCAGAGCCCGACATTTTGGAGCACGAGGTTGGCACTCCCTCTGGCCGGTTTCCCATTTCGAAAACGATTGGCGGCACGCACGCAGGCAACGAGGCCTTTCTAGTGCTTGTTTCTGACGGCGTCTCTGGCATGATGAGTGACCAAGAGATTGTAGACATTGTCATTACTACAGCTGACCGCGGAGGCTCGCTAAGAGGTACTCCGCAGCTGGCGGCCGAAGAAGTTGTCAAGTATGCAGAGATTTTGGGCGGCGATGACAATGCTACGTGCATGGTTATCAGATTAGGAGGCTGGAACAAGTGGCCAACAAATTCCGATAGAACTGCCGAATTGAGAGAAAATAGAATGAAATCTGCTTTTGACAATCGTAGACAGTAATTTAACTTATTTTGTATTTTGAAAAAAGAAAGAGAATAATTAGATGATTCAATTATTTAAAGTATAGAAATAATTATAAATATTTTTGCATAATGATAAAAATAATAATTGTTAACATTTATTAAAGAAAGAGAGAAAATTGCTATATTTTCTTGGTTTTTTTTTTTTTTTTTTTTTTTTTTTTTTTTTTTTTTTTTTTTTTTTTTTTTTTTTTTTTTTTTTTTATTTATTTTTTACTAGACTCTTTACTGACATTTATCAATTAAATTTCTATAGATGGGATTGATGCTGGGTACATTTGTTGATGAGTTTACTATACATGTCGTTGATGTGTTTGCAATGCCTCAAAGCGGTACAGGAGTTAGTGTAGAGGCTGTTGATGAAGTTTTCCAAACCAGAATGATGGATATGCTAAAGCAAACTGGGCGCGATCAAATTGTTGTGGGATGGTATCACTCTCATCCTGGATTTGGATGTTGGCTTTCCTCTGTTGATATTGGAACTCAACAATCTTTTGAAAGACTAAACAAGCGTTCAGTTGCTGTTGTCATTGATCCAATCCAATCTGTAAGAGGAAAAGTAGTAATTGATGCTTTTAGATTAACTCTTCCTAACCAAATTGCTTTGGGGCACGAACCACGCCAAACCACGTCAAATGTTGGCCATTTGAACAAGCCAGCTATTCAAGCTCTTATACACGGGTTGAATAGACACTATTACTCCATTAACATCAATTACAAAAAAACGCCATTAGAAGAACAAATGCTTTTAAATTTACATAAAACCCCTTGGGCTTCAGGGTTGGAAATTCCAGACTATCAGAAACATGCTGAAGAAAATCACAAATCAGTTGAGCAGATGGTAAAGCTTGCTGAGCAATACACTACAAGGGTTAAAGAAGAAAAGGAACTAACTGAAGAACAATTGAAAACTAGATACGTTGGGAAACAAGATCCTAAAAAGCATTTAGAAGATACCGTTACTAATCGTATGGAGGAAAACATTGTTTCATTACTGACCACAAATGTCGACAAACTTTCATTTAAATAAGTATGGATAAATTGTTCCAATATCTATTTATTTTACACAATATACAGCTAGATATATAATTTAACAAAGCTTTATAAATCAATCACAACTACTTGTTGCTGATTTACATAAATTTTCACTGGGTCTTTAATGGTGTTTTACTATCACGTGATCTAACAATAATTCCTTATTAAACTTTTGTCCTTTTTGTTTTATTTTTAGACATCTAAATTGCCACCATTCCTTTGAACTTTTTATGAATTATCACAATACACATATATATCTTTCTAGAGCTTCTAATTCCATTTTTTTTTAATATGGTATGTAAATATTTTTTGATATTTTATTCTTATTATTTTAACATTGTTGAATTTATTTAGTCTATGAGAATAATTCCTGAATCCGCAGCTCCTTCCAAAGTTTCCTCAACAACATTTGGAACAGGGGCTCCGAGTGTTCCTGCTTTGCGCGATAGTCTTAGAAACAATGGTCCAATCTCGATGGCCTCGCAGTTGAATAACAAGCATCCATTACAAAGCAGATTAGAAAAATGGGAAGAAACACAATTTAATCTTAAAATGGAAAACTATAGACGAACTCTGGGACCAGGTGAACCAATTCGAAGAGCAATGGAGTTAGAAATAGTAAAGCAATCAGACAAATTCAACAACTTTTCATTGAATACTGTTTCAAGTAATGGAACGTCCTATATTAAGCCAGTTGATTCTGTTCATTACGACATTTTAATGAACAAAGATAACAACGTAGACTGGGAGGATATCTACACTGATATTATCGGTAACGATCTTAATGTTTTAAAAATGGATTTTCACGCTGAATTAGCAAAAAAAATGAATATTTAATTGTTTATGTAGTGAATATTTTTAGAGAGTTGTAAAGAAAGAGGTCTATCAAAAAATATCATTTCACGTTTATATTTTTTCCCATACTTGTATGTAACTCTCACTAAGGAAAAGTAATTGGCCCATAATAGGTGTTACTATAAGGTCTTGAATTTGAACCCACTGGTCTGTTGATTTATTAAGTAATTGTATTTTCCAGGTATGCCGTTTGTTACTAATTGTTGACGTGTTAGATTCATAGATAACATTGGCGATTAATCTATACAACATAGGGGAATCTTGATCATGAACATATGGCTTCATATCCAAACTTTGATGATTAAAGCTTACAACAGTCGGGTTTCTATCCTGTTTTCCAAAATCCTCAACTTTGCCGTTAGCTTCCAACTTATTGCTTAAATTTTTCGAAAACCGTTTGATATGAAAAATCAAATAAGGCGGTAGAGTTTTTAGTTTGTATTTCACTGATTTTCCGTTGATCTCTTTTTCTGTACTACCGTCATACTTTGATAACAATGATGTCAATGATACTTGGGGTATAGTATATTGTTCATCCTCAGATTTAAAAAGTGGCATAGGAGGAAGATCTAAGGAAAGAAACATAAATGGTAACGTAGTTATTGAAGAATTATTAGCTTCTTCAGAACTTTGCTTAGATACGTCGGAATCATATAATTTTTTTGTTTCTAATATCATTGAACCCTGGAAAATTTTATGAATAAGGCTCGTCCCCGGTTTAGATTTAGATCCACCAAGACATAAATGCAGTTTATTTAAATACCAATTTAAAAAATCAAACGGGTCGGATTGAGTATCTGAAGTAAATTTTTTTTTTGAAATTATTGAAAGATATTGCAATAAATCATGAGGAGAAACGTGAGCTTTGAAAGCTTTCGGATTCCATATTTTGCGAAATAACACTGAAGTTCGTTTAATAAGTTCAGGTGAAGTAACTGGAAATGTTTCAAGTAAAAAAAAGTTTCTTAGTGGTTTTACATGACTCAAAAGTTGAATTATCACGTTAACGTAGTCATTCAATTGCTTAATATTATTGATACCAATATATCCCGGAGTATATTGATGATGTTCTAAATCAAAAGAGATAGAACGAGTAGGAGAGTCTAGCAATGACACTTCCTTTTTTGAATATGTAGGATTAACAACGTATTTTATATCGTCGAGAGTTTTAGAAACCACTTCATATCCTTCTGGTAGTATATAAATTTTGAGGTTGCTAAAATTGATAAAGACGTGATGATTTTCGTCGAGTGAATGAAAATACGCATAAGAAGATTCCCCCCTTCCTTGAAAGTATTTTCCACATGTTAAACAAGCATAAACGTTTTTGTTTGAAAGCGATACAGAGCATATTTTTTCAAAATCAAAATCAAGTCTAGAACGGTTTATTGTTTCTAAGTATAAAGATTGGTCAGTTGTTTGATCGTCTTCGTGTCGAGACACAAGGTATTCTGAGTCACTGGAATCCTCACTTAGATCCACTTCTATAGCACTTTTGTTATCATCACTACGTTTCAATTTTTTCTCAGCTTGTTCTGGTGATGAAGTTTTGTTTTCACTCGGTAACGTTCGTTTAGTAGTCATTTCTGGGTTTATACATTTCTATTGTAAGATAGTAGAAAGAACTTGTTATATTTATATAAGTCACCCTTCATAATACAAAAACTAAAAAATTACTTTTGAATAGGCACAATTTAATGGAGTTACCCTACATTCTACATAAAATTTTATTTTTTCAATTTTCTTATTTTCTAAATACAAAAATTTTTTCTTCTTTTTCTCTACGCTTCAACAAGAAACAACACCGCTATAGTCCACAAACGAAAGGATCATTCAATCCAACTAATAGTAATTATATTTACATAATTATCTCAGTACATTTTCACACTCCAAATCTTTTAAAACTTTAATACTTTAAATTTTCATCATTCTTTAACTAGATTCATATTATCACCAAATCAGCACACAAATAATGTCTAAATCAACTTCTTTGTCTTTTGGTCCTGAATGGTAAGTATTTATTATATTCGTTTTGTCATTTGTTGTTTTTTACCTCATCATTCTTCTTGTATAGCTTTTCATCATAAAACTAACATATTTTTTATAATGTCTAGGATGCGTCCAAAATCAAAACCTTCTGTGGACGAAAAATCTTCAAATTCTCAATTACAATCAACTAATGATTCGACTAATTTTTCTAACAGAAACATGACTAACATTGAGAGTAAACCGCCTTATTCTTCCGTTATGAACAATCGTCCAAAAACTTCAAAAATTCCATGGTCAGGCATAGCTGCAGGGAATACCAATGCATCCGCGCTATCTAACTCAACAACACCAATGTCGTTTGCAAATGCTGCAGCACAAAGCGCTCTTCGTTCGACTACTCCCGTTGGATCAGGAAGATCACATAATCCTCCATCTGTACTCACTAGGAACTCTACTAATACAAATAGTAATGTTTCCAACTTAGTCTCAAATTCTGTGGCAAGTCAACCATTATCAAGGAATTCAAGGGCACTTTCTGGAAATCCATTTGGCTCGGTTACATCCACTGGGGGTGTATTGCACCCCAATTCGAAATATGACATCAGTGATGGGGGAAACACTACTATAAATAATGATTCAATTGATGAAACCAAACTTGATCCCAACATTAACAATGATCAGACATCTTCTACCGATATATCATTTATAACAGATCCCGAAGTCGAAAAACGAACTTCTGATATGTTGCGCTCTAATTCAGCTGGTAAAACGTATTCAGCTGAAGAGATGGTTGACATTTGGAGTTCAATGAAAAAGAATAATTTGATTCGCTCTATAAACTCATCAGAGTCCCGATCGGAGCTGCATTTTTCTGCTACTCCAAACGATCCTGCTTTAGTTGAACAACAGAAACAGCCATTACCACAAAGTCATACTTTTTTCAACCAGCAGCAATACCAATCTCCTTTGATGTCAGCTGTCAGCAACTCTCAGCAACAACTCGGCCAACTAGATTTACACAGAACAAACAGCTCATTACTTTTGAGTCTTACTGGAAATGAGGTAGGTAATGAACACTTTTCCAGCGTAAATAATAGTAGAGTCAATAGTGTTGCAAATAGCCCAAGGCTTTCATCTAATCAATTAAGTCAAAATAATTTGCAAAACTCTGTATATTTTGGAAGCAGCTTACTGACATCGTCAAAAATATCTCTTGAGTTGGGAGATACTTCTGTCAACAATGGAACTGCCTTTACGACAAGATCGGAATTAAGCATGGAAGGAATGGTAAAGTCACCATCTGTAAGTTCAGTTTCAGGTGGTTCTTTATTACCAGGTTCACCGGCTATGTTAAACACTTCTGCAGATTCCCAAATCAACATAAATAGCAATGGAAACTCATGGAATTCATTCAATCTATACTCAACTAATGTTTCAGATCTGACAGGCTCAAGTCTTTCAGGTTCTAATCATGGACGCGTCTCTCAACAATCTGTTGGTTCGGCTATATTAGGCGCTGATCACTCGGGATCTATTCAGCAGCCTATCAGATCTTCTCAAACGAGCGGGACGCTAAATTCAAGTATTATTTCTTCTAATTCTTCTGCACCACCTGGGATTACGCCTCCTCAATCATATTTGACTTCACCTGAACAGACTGAATGGTATTATAAAGACCGTAACAATAATATACAAGGGCCTTTTAATGGTCTTTTCATGCAACAATGGTTCAATGATAAATGGTTTAGTGACGATCTATTAATCAAGCGCTCTGATGAGCCTGAATTTTACATGCTAAGAGATCTCATAATAAAATTGAACAATTCGACAGAACCTTTTCTTGTTTCTTTACCAGATACAAATAAGCAGCCCACAAATACTTCATTTTCTAACTTTTACAATTCGACTTCTTTGAACCCTGCTTTTCAAGAAACTTCTACTACTGGGCACTCCCTTGCATCCCAAATTGGGATACATTCAAGAATTGCACCTTTGCAACAAATCCATCAACAGCAAAATACGAACAACAATGGTTGGGCATCATTGTCACCATCTCAACCCCCCATCTCTCCATGGGCTCAGAATCACACAAGGTTACATCATGTATCCTCCAATAGTAGCATTCCAGGTAATATTTCAGCTAGTCAAGAAAACAATTCAAGCATTCCTATTTCATCGTCTTTGGGATTTCAGAGTGTTCAGGGATCTCAAGTCAATTTAAATTCGCATATAAATGCCACAGGTGGCCCAACTGATATTTGGAATCAAGCCCGTAACAACAATTCTATTCCTCAAACTCCACATCGGGTTCCTAGTATTTCAAATTTGAATGATCAGTCTGTCAATCTATCTAAGGTTTCCTCTGGATTAGGATCTGATGTTCAAGAAATAAAGAGTGTGAACTTAGAGACACCTACAGATAAAGAAGGACCTTCTAAAAAGAGTTTAAACGAAAATAATTTTGCTGAAAATGAAAAGACTTTCTCTGATGAAGCAATTGTTTCACCTCCGGCAGAGGTTCAACCTATTAAGCCCCCTAAAGACAATAGCCAAGAAGTCGAAAATAAGCTAGAGAATTTAAAAATTGCTAATACTGCTAAGGATGAAATACAAAGTCCATCAAGTTCCAAAGCATCACTAAATAAAAACTCTAAAGGCAAAGATCTTGACTCACCTGGAACACATGACCATGTTTCAATTAAGAAACAGCATTTTCCAGAGATTTCTGATAAAAAGGAACCGCCTCATACAACTTCTGCATCAAACAATGCATCCTTCAGAACTCAGACTACTGGACTTCCTCCACCTGAATCAGCAGTTGAACCTAAACACAGTCCAACAGTCATTAAGCCTGTCATGGCTCCATGGGCTAAAAAAGAGCCATCCAAGCCAAAGGTGCTATCTTTGAAAGAAATACAAGAGATGGAGGCTGCTGAGCAAAAAAGCCGTAAAGCTCAACAAGCCGCCAATGCGTCACTCTTAGCATCTAGAGTTGCTTCTACTGGAATTTCCAATTCTACTTCTAACGCTGCATTGCCTAGCAGTGCCACATGGGCAAGTGTTGGTATAAATAACGGTGGATCAAAGAAAACTTTGGCCCAAATTCAAAAAGAGGAAGAAGAAGCTGCTCTTCGAAATCGTAAAATTGGCTCCACTTCAACCTCTGGTACTACTTTTGCATCTGCCATTTCTTCAACACCTGCAGTACCACAAACTAAAAAATACAACGAGTTATTATCAGCCACATCCTCAGTTTCAGCCAATGCCGGCGGAGCATGGACCACTGTTGGCCCCGGAGGAAAGAAGGTAGGCGCACAAGTTTCATCTACAGCATCTGCTCAGACCCCCATTGGAATAAATTCTTCCTCTACCACTCAGGTCAAAAAAAATGTAACTATTTTATCAAGAACTGCACCTTCTACAAATTCATCGATTTCTTCATCTGGTGTTAAACCTCAGCAAACTTCTTCTGCTTTGTCATCTGCTTCTGAAGAATTTCTTAATTGGTGCAAGGCATCATTGGTAGATTTAAATACTGGAGTGAATAAAACCGAACTACTTTCGATGCTTCTATCTCTACCTTCTAGTTCAGAGTCTAAGGAAATTATTGCTGATTCAATTTATTCCAATTCAACAACGATGGATGGAAGACGCTTTGCAGAAGAATTCTTAAAGCGTAGAAATCAAGCTGAATCCAGTAGTAATAATTCTCAAAGCGAGACTTACTGGAGCGATATTTTGAGCAAGGGTGTAACTTCAAAAGCCTCTGCCAATGATGGTTGGAATGTTCCTTTCAAAGTAGTTGGAAAAAAGAAAAACCGAGTAAACTAAGCAAATAAATTTTATATAGTATAAATTAGAATAGAAAATATTGATAATACAAATCTATTTATATAGTAATCATTTATGTTAAGTTCTTAGTCATGCAAGCTATTAATTGTTAATAAGGTATATATATTTTGAAGATTGATAAAAGCCATTAAAACGCCTAAGACTTTTGTTGTATTCTAATAACTCTAATTGTTATATTCCGGGTGACTTATTGTGGAAGTTAGAGGATACATTAGCTTTGTGATCTTGACTTTCTGAAAATGATGAAGTTTTTGGTATTTTTAATATGGCTGAAGAAAGATATGGCTCAGCGTCACCGATAGAATGATAATGGTTGATTTCAATTTCGTTTTTTAATATATGTAATATCTCATTGTCTTCCAAAATATTTGAAGTTTCAAAAACATTTTGTTTTTTGTTTTTTGACGGAAGATGAGCTGACTTTTTTTTTGTTTTGTTTTCCAATGTTCCAAATACTGGGTTGATATTATCTCTTCTTGATAATGGTTTTTTTAAGGCCACTGCATTGGAATTGCTCTTAATTGTTTTTTCTGAAGCTTTGCTTTTGTTATAGGTGGAAGTTTTATTTTTTTGATCTGTAAAAAAAGACGACCAGTCAGATTCGCAGTTTCTAGCTATATATTCTACCGCTCGAAGTTCTTTTGTGGATGTAGAAATCTGAGCAGCGATTGACGGTACAACAGATCCCTTTTTAGAGTCTAGCTCTAAAATAACTGGAGTTATTGGTTTGTACTCTATTTTGTCAAAATCAAAATCGAATTGTGAGTCTAGTTCATGATTACCACTTTGAGGAGATGTATCGGCCTTTTTATCAAGAGTTGAGCATACTTTTAAAGTGTCAAAAATGTTAATTGAACTTCCAGGTTCAATAGGATCTGGGTGTGACAAGGTAACGCAATCTAAATCAACTTCTTTTCTTAATACATGATCAATATCAACCGAAGAAAAAAAAGCACATGACAGTGGTAAATCATAAATTCCAACTTGATGGCAAAACATAGCTCTGGTCCAAATATTTGATATTTGTAAAGCCAGTACTACTCGATAAACATCTTCTTCTTTAACCATGTATCTAATTTCATCATGCACAGTTACAAAAAGCCTAGCGGAAATGTCATACTTTTTTATCAGATAGTGCATGGAAGTAATAAGCAAATGTAAATAATCTACACCAGAAGATTGAATGGTCCAGTTGATTCGTGAAGTCAAAAAGGATGATTTTTTCAAATTCTTACGCTGTAGCGCCTCTGTTATTGTAGCACCTAAAACTGGGGTTCTGGGAGTTTCTTGATCAGCCATTTCTTCAAGTCTATTAAAAATTATACTTTCAGAACCACTTCTCCAAAATTTTGAAAGGTTTAGGGATTCAGATTGTGATTTTACACCCTTAGTTAAAGAATAAAGCTTTTTCGCTGTCTGATTAGCTTCTTTTTCTGTTAGCCTAGGGTTGAATTGTTTAAGAAGTTGAGCAGCAAAGGTAACACCAGCACCATAGATTCGACCGTAGTTGAAAACTTTTGCCTCATTTCGTGAAATTCCAAGAATAGAAGCAGTTTTGGAATGAAGATCTGTTCCTTCAGATTTTGTCCCTTCAAGGGTCATCCATCCTAAAGCAGTTCCTCCATGAATTTTAAACATTGAGTCGCCAAGCAAACTTGCAATCCATAACTCTTCTGAGTCTACATCGGCTCCAACAAATTTGTAACCTTGAGGTGCTTGTATCATTGACTTTTGCTCTGACCCTATTCTGTTTTTTTTTGCATTACTTGCAGTAAGCCATGTTTTTTCAACTGCTCTTCTAGTGACCGTTCCCATTGTTATAAGCGATGGAAGAATCATTCCAAAATCTTTAGGAGATTTTACTTTTATCCCCAGGTCTGTATCATCAGACCAGATAGTTAGCTGACTTTTTGCTCTTTCTCTATTATGAGCCCAATAAGAGCAAAACATGTTGACCTTTAATGCTTCAGCAGCAAGGTCGTATTCGGATGAAAGAACTTTTTTGTCAAAATAATCGTAATAAGATGCTGTCATTGGAGAAGTACATCTTGCCTTGGGTCCATCTTTATGAGGTATTTTAAAATAAACAGAATTTACGTCATCTTTAAGCAATACATTTGGATCATTGTTCATATCGGCTAATGAATAGTTTTTGTCCAAAAATAGTTGCTTATCAGCTCGAGGGACTTTAAATACAAATCCATGACTTTGAGACCAGATTAACGGATTTCCATCCCATTGAAGTCTCAGTAAAAAAACTGCAGTCCTACATCTGACAGAAATATTCATCGGAGAATTAGCAGTTGGAAAAAGATCTTTGTACCACTTCGGATATCCCGGAAGCTTCTGGCGTTTTGCTGGACGAGGGGGCTCCCCCTTTTTTTTAGATTTTACCATTTTTATGGGAGTAATAGTCCAATCAAGTTGTCGTAGCCAAGGATCCAATTTCCATTTTTCGGGTGTTTCCTTCAATTCAACAGCTGAATTGGCTAACTTTACAAGGCTCTCGTAAAGCTTGCCTTGATATTCTTGATAGCACCTTTCTGAATCAGCTAAATACTTTTCCCAGGAATGGTTTATAGGTAAGAACAATGATCCCATATGTCTCAACCCAGCAAAGCTAACAGGATGAGGAATAACGGTTAAAAATTTGGGCAGCAGATGTTTATATACTTGAAAGGTGGTAGCAACATCTCTAGCACAGTAGTCTACAAGCAGTTTAAATCGATCTCGTGCTTCCTGTCTAGACAAAGTCCCAAATGAATCGCGAACGCTTTTGTCATGCTGAATGCCACAATGCAGATATGCAACATCTGCTAAATTATTTAAACTGCTTACCTGAATCCATGGATTTTCTCCGATTTCCTCCTCTAAAAATGAGAATGAAGCTGTGTCACTCTCGACATCTTCAGCTATTTTTTTTGCACGCTTTGCGCGTATCATATCTGGTCTCTGCCGTGAGCACATTCCACTAACAGCTATATGCAATGACATAGTATCTAAAAACATGGAATTAGATAGATGAATAGAATATTCTTCTTTTATACGTTGTCGATCATACGATACATTGTGACCAATTACAAGTTTTTCTTCCTTAGATCCAAGTGGAATCAAGTGTCTGGGAGTCTCCGATTCTTCAAGAAGCCAAGGACTTACCCAGCAATACCATGCAGAATTTGAGACTGCAACAGCAAAAACAGAGAAATCACTTATTTTATAAAGAACCTCAACATCTAGTACCAGAGCATCGTTTTCATCTGGATATTTTACTTTGACTGGTGGATCTCCATTTGCAGGATATTTAGTCCAGCCAGATTGTTGAATCCATCTATCTGGGGTTGGCATGTTGGGAATGGTTTGTGATGCAAATTTTTTGGCTTTAGAAAGATATGGTTCTGATGCAAAAATACCGAGTTTGTAAAAGTGCTCATCTAACGAATTTCCAACCAATTCAGGTAGTTTTAAGTTCACTTGTGGAAGTATGCTAGTTTTTTTTCCATAGAGATCGTTGTTTTTTAAATGTTTGATTGCTAACTGAACTAGATTTTTATCTTCAATCTCCTTAAACTTTTCAAGTGAAATTTGTGATAGCTTTGAATTCAATTTATTAGTTACCAGCGGATTTGTGGACTTGAAAATTTGTTTTTGTAAATTTAAGGGAAGATATTGAATTCCAACTGGATTTATTCGTAAGTCGCTTTCTAAAGTTAAATATTGTTAGTAAAAAAAACTAATATAAAAAAATAAATAAAAAACAAAATAAATAAATAAAAGATAAGAAATATAGCATACCTTTGGCTTTTTCTATCCCCTTTTCCAGAGAGCTGGTTAATCTCCTTAAGAATATAGCGGAAGGTCTTGGAAGCTGAGAGCCAGTTCTTGGATAATGTGAATGAAGTAATATGAAGTTCATGTTTAGGAATCTTGTATGTAATAGCTGAACTTGATCATAAAACTAAAAAAGATAAATAAAATAAAATAAAATAAAAATAAATAAAAAACAATAAAAAATAGCTCTCCCTATAATCAGAAACAGCGCTAAAAATATAAAAATAAATTATAAAATAAATTGAAAATATGAAATAACAAGAGATGGTTTGGTAGAAGATAAATGATATATATACAGAACATGTAAAATTTTTACTAGGTTTTTTCTAGTTTAGAGTTGTAGATTTAACTCATTTTGACGTATTGATTATGTCATGATTGTCGTCAAAATTAGTCACTGAAAAATAAAGAAATTAAAAAACGCGTCAACAAACCCAAACATTTATAATTAATAGTTTGTTAGTAAAACTTAATATATTAAATAGCTATATAGAATATTTTGAAAACACAAATAAAAATATTGTACAATGTTTTTAAAGTAGTATCTTACTAATATACACAAACAAATCAACATTCGAGTCTCTTTGAATATCTGTAAACGTTTATTCAGATAGGCGTGCAACATGATGGTCAAAAAGGGCTTTAGCTCGAGTCCAAACAGGGGCAGTGTCTCTGTTAGGAAGTTCCAAAAGAGAAGGAAGAAGCGCCTCCGAGTAAGCCTCAGAAGCTTCTCTAGGAAGAAGTGATGGTAAATGATCAATGGAAACAACGTCAAGAGCAGGGCCCTTAGATGTTTCCACCTTTACAGTAGGTTCGCTGAATGTTGTTGCTACAGTGTATACTGGAATCGGGTTGTGAGGATTGGTAGTATCGGCGGAAACATCAACAATTACTTGAAGATTTCTTTTTTCGTCATTGAGAGTGTCAAATGTCACAAATGGAGGGATTGGCTTGGAAAGATATATGCAGTTGATAAAAATATCAGCATCAATAATCTCCCGAAATGGGCCACCCTTTGCTGTTTCCTCCATATCCCACTTAATAATATTTTGGTCAGGAATACCAACTTTGTGGCAGAAGTCAATTGCACCTCTACCACTTCTGCCAAGGGCACCAATAACAAGAACCTTTGGAATGCTTTTATTAGTCTTGGCAACAGCTTCATCAACCTCTTTTTTAACCTCTTCTACAAGCAAGTGTTCATAAGGGAATGGATCAATAGAGCCAAGACGTTCTGAATCACCATGTGTTTGACGAAAAGCCCAATCCTTAAGGCCAATTGCAGCGCCAGCAAAACCAGCATGGAACCCAAAAGCAGCAACTCTTCTTCCATTATCATCCTCAAGAAATTCCAAATCGTAAAGGACACCGTTTCCTTCTGGAAATCTCTTTAAAACATCTTTCCAGCCAGCTTGGTCTTTGTAACAGTGAGCAAATTGAATATGTTCATTAGTTAATGGGAATGTATCTTCAGGAAGTTCTTTTAAACCAATAATAATGTGGTCCTTAGGAGCATTTACCCATGATCCTTCTTCAGCAATAGTAGCGCCAACCTTCTCATATTCTTTAATATCAAAGGTACTTTGAGAGGACTTTTCAACAATGACATTGAATCCAGCATCCAAGAGCTTCTTGGTAGTAGCAGGAGTTAAGGCAGCTCTATGTTCGAGAGGCTTAGTTTCAGCACGAAGATGAAGGGTAACAGGTGAAGGCATTATTTCTGTAAATAGTGTGAAGACTTTGATTAAGTATGGAGAGGAAAAAAGAAATTCAATTTAAAATTTTTATACAATTTTTAGATGCAACAATTCAAGTTAAGAGTCATCATTAAACAAAACAGAACCTGTAATTCACATTATTCTGCAATTGTAACATGAGATTTTCAGAATATGTTTTATCATGTGATTGTATTTAATTACCCTGACTTTGGTTGATTTTCTTCAACAAGATAAATTAAGATAACTTAGATACTTACATTTTAATATTTTTATAATTTTTTATAATTGAATTTATGTTTTTTAGCGACAAAAAAAGTCATAAAATTAGAAGAAATAATCTAAAAAATAATAGAAATGGTTTCATATCGAAGATCACTGTATAGGCAATCCGGATCTCGAGGAGTTCATAGCCACAAAAACGAAATAGAAGAGCATGTTAATCACTGGAAACGCGTCTGGGTTGCTCCAACTTTCTCACCAACAAACTCCGGACCAAAACATAATGCTATAACTGTATCAAATTCTTCAACAAGTATTAACTTGCAATCTAACGCTGGTACCGCTAACTCGAGTAACGGAAACAGTGTGATAACGACTGATATAAATGAGTGCGAGGCTTCTTCAGGCTCTATGATTAGAACATGGGCAATGTTTGTTAACTCTTCAGATTATACACCCCTTGAAGATGGTGATCCCGACGATATGTTAGATTTAGCTGCTGCGACTGCTGAAAAAAACAATAATATTATTGCAAGAAACAAAGAGAAGAAGGCAGCTGATAGTCAATCTAAATCTGGGGGATTAACTGAAGCAGATATTAGAGGTGCTGTTGGTGGAGATGGAACAGATATTTCTGGATATTCAGTAAGTGGGAACACTGGCAAAGAAAATTCAAATATTTCTGATACTACAGAACCGCTGACTTCTCAAAGTTCTGAAAATCTTGGTCAAAGCGCCGAAAAGGAATTGAAAGATTCAAAAGAAAAAGATGTTCAAATGACAGATATATCTGAATCTTCTTTGGCAACTAGCAAATCATTGTCTGATAAAAAAAGTGACGAGTTGAAGGAAGAGGAGTCTAAAGACAACACAGAAACTAAAAGCTGAAGTGCACTTGTTTAGATTTTAAATATATATACATTATTTTATCAGTCAGTTTATTTTAAAAAAGGTTTATACATATCAAACTCTAACTATAGTCAATTAACTTCGAATAATGCATGTGTGTTTTATACAAGACTTTGCTAATCTAAGACCTCTATAAATGGAACAATATCAGTACTAGGCCAAGTTCTATTCGAGAAATCTCTAACAAGTCGCCTTGGCTCATCTTCATTCTGAAATCTCAACAAAAAACTTGACTCAAAATGGCCTTTTCCATCACCACTTAACTTGACCACCGATTTAGATTCATTTTCAAGTAAATCATAATCCCATAAGTGTTTTGCAATGCTAATTTGTGAGTAGCGAGGAGGTAGTCCGGAGATCAACGCACACATGGACCTTGTAACATTGGGAGCTTCGTAAAGTATAGGAGGGTTAATATTTTGGGAAAGATGCGTTTTTGAATATTGAGCTGAGCGAGAACCCAAAGATGGTGTCATAAATTTACTATAGTCTTCCTTTGTAAATTCTTGATTTTGTTCTAATGAACTTTGTTTCTGTTCAGTTAGCTGTTTATAGCCATCCGTGTTATTAATAGGCAATATATACCCATTGTCGCCGACAAAATTAAAAGAAACTTTGATTCCATTTAATTCTGCATTTTGTGTTCCTTTGTAATAAAACAATGCGGCTTCTCTAGTTTTAAACTTCAAAAAATACCCCGTTCTGCGTTGAAGTGTTTCGGGATTACGGTTTCTAATAAGTTCGAAATCTAGAAACTTATTCTCAATTATATCTTGTTTGAAATTGTAATTGAAATGGTTCTTGTATGATAGATTATTACTATTTAAATAGGTTGAAATGTCTTCAATGTCTTCTTGAGATATTTGAGACAAAGCTGGAGGTAAAAGCTTTACAAAATCTGACTTCAAAAATGATAAAGTGCCACAAGCCCAAAATAAAGTGGAGGATAGTTTTTTGGGGTCGTCAAGTAATGGTATAAAATAAAAGTCATTTTTGAGAGTGCTTGTGCTATTCTTATTGTGTTTTGACTGTATAGAAATAGAAGCTGAATTTTCTATTGATTTGACACTTGAATATAGGCTAGAATTTTTAATATCTGGATTTTGTTGATAATCATCACCAATTAAGTCATAAAGTTCGAGTTTAGGTCTCAGTATAGAGTCATTTTTTGAAGGTTTTGTGTTGACATCTCCCTCAGTTAATGACTTGGTGATTTTTAGATCATATAATTTACGAGCTTTTTCATGGTATCGAGTTAATATATCAACTGTACTAGAGGTCGGAACAAATACTTCGGAAAGTAAATCCCACATATCTTTCATGGTTGGTTGCGAAAGTCTTTTTGGTACTTTTTTAATAATATTTAATCCATTATTACTCCTAGAATTGTTAATTTCTTCTTTTTTGTACTTGAACAGATCAACTGGGGAAGGTTTCCCATTTGATTTGGTACTATAGCAGCCATAGTTACTATATGAGTGGATAAATAGCTGACAACGATTTTTCGCTGATGAGTTGAGTATGTTTAAGTTTCTGGTATTCATCATAGTATTATTTCACTGAACAGTTGTAATTTTTTTATTTGGTTGAAATGAAATGAAAAATTGAAAATTAAAAATTAGAGATATAATATTACATGGTTGATTTATTTTTAATTATTTTATTGAAACAGTTACCCTACATTTCGTTTAATTATTACATATTAAAACAATATTATAATCCATGTTTATAAGGTTGCAATCAATCAATCAAGCTATTTTTTGTTGAAACAGTTGGCTTAGAGATAATAAAAATATGGCTGTGTAGTATGAAGTACAATCATTGCAATAAAGTTTGAAAGTCCTTATTTGAAAGCAGTCAATTATGTTGTTAGATTGTACACAATGACTATTAATTCAATTAGAAAGAAGGATAAGCTAATTAATAGAATCATAATTCATAATAGAATATCCAGGCTTCATTTTCATTTTGTTAATTAATTTCATAAAAATGTTTTTTTTATTCATAAAGCAAAAATAGTTAATTAGTTGGGCTATCGTAACTGTATTTTAAATGTTTGGTTTTAAAAACTTGAATGTGTATATATTCAATAAATTACATAAGCGCGGGTTTTATCATCTTTTCAACCAAAAAATTCATCAGCTTTCAAACTGTCGAAATTAAACAATGAATGAACCAAACGAAAACCATAAAATAGCTCTTATAACCGGTGGACAGGGGTAAGTAATGCCTGAAATTTTCCAGTCTAAAGATGTCAGTGAATAATAACTCTTATATTAAGAAATCTAGGATTGGCTATAGGTAAAAGACTCATCGAGTCTGTTCCTCCTAGCACAAGGTTAACTGTTGTTGTCACTAGCAGAACATTTCCAAATGTAAAACATGCTATTGAAGAATTAAAAAAATATGTTTTCCAAAAAAAAATCCATGAAACTCGTCAAGCTTTAATTGAATTTGATTATTTGACGTTTGATTTAGCAGACATTACATCGGTTCAAGCTGCGCTTAGAGAAATGGAAATTAGATACCCTAAAATCGACTACTTATTTTTCAATGCTTGCTTAGCACTTTATGACGGAATTGATTGGAACCAGGCTTTAATTGATAGTTTTAAATCTCCACTTAAAGCATTCACATATGGTGCATTCAAAAAGCAAAGAAAATCTGTTATAACAGACGATGGTATGGGTAATGTTTTTCAAGCAAACGTTTTTACTCCTTGGTTCATGATTAGAAGAATGGTTACGAGCCCACGGGATGTATCTATGGATAAATTAGATACTCCAAGTTACAAATTGCAGCCATTACTCGGTAAAGGATCAAAAGTTTTTTGGGTTAGTTCTGTAACTGCAGATCTGGTTGGAACAAATGAAATACAAACAGATTTCATAGAAGATGTTGAGTTTCTGAATGTTAAAGAAAGTTACGAAGCTTCCAAAAGAGAAATAGATTTACTTCACCATGCTACTGCAAGGTTGCTAAGGGACAAATATGGTGTATTATCGTTTTTAGTTCAGCCCGGAATTTTTAAATCAACTACGTTTTCGCCAACATTAAACATTTTTACGTATTTTGGAATGTTGTTGGCTTTTTACTTTTGCAGATTAGTTGGCAGCAAATACCATACTATTGACCCTTGGACTGCCGCTTATGCTTTTGTAAAGTTGGCTACAGATTTAGAGAGTGATAAATTGGACCTATATTACAAGTATGGATCTGCGACTAATTGGAAAGGAGATGAATATCTTTTGAAAGAAAATGTTATAGGCTATACTAACCCAGATTCTTACCATGATGATCATAAAAAGAGTGAAACAAACCAACAAGCCGACAAGATTTATCATTATGTGGAATCATTATACTCTCACTGGGATAAAAAGTTGAAACCCCAAGTCAAAGAAAGATATCTTTATTAAAATTAAATAATCTGCTATTTTGTTACATTAAGCGTTTACTTCAAGCAATAGGACAAGCATTTTTTTCTATTCTGCTAAAAATAAAATTTAGTCAAATTTATTATATAAACTTTTAGAACTTGAATCTTTATACTATGGCATACAATTTTTTTTTTTTTTTAACTATAAACAATTTGAAAATAAGCTAATTATATGTCTTATTTAAACTGCAGTGTCGTCTTGTATAGAAACAGTGAGATATTTAATAAGTATATTATGTAATGATTGGTGATTAGTGAGTCATTCTTACTATAGATAATATCTAAAAGGTTTATCATGTGACATACTAGATGGAGTCTTATCATATCACATAAATTGTAGAGAAATGAGCTATCGCCACCCCTCACTAAAACAAATAAATATCTATCTGCACGTTTTTATATTTTTTAACATTCATACTTTTTATCTTTCTATTTTATATTACCAGATACTTTTAAATCTAGTTTCTAAGTCTTTCAAAATATTTATTTAAAATAGTTTTGGTTTTTTTCTTTTTTTTCTTCTTTCATAGTTAGGTATCGATAATATCCACAGCTTAAAAAAGCAAGTTATTTTGTTTTTTTGGTTTTTTTATCTAACATTTTTAACAAACATCACCAACCATTTGTGTGTTGATTAGATATCAGTTCCCAACACAACAACTTTATTGATACATCCTTAACTTATATTTGTGTTCTGCATTTCATATTTTTATTCAAAACCTTTTTTTGCCAATTTCATTGAGAAGAATTTTTTATCATGAGGTCTCAGTTCAAAGAAGAGCATTCGTTTGAAACTAGAAAAGCTGAAGCTGAGCGCATTCGTCATAAATACAATGACAGGATTCCTGTATGTATATTTTTTTGTTCATAAAAAGTGACTTAATGTCTAATTTATTACTTTTATTTCATTCTATACGTAGGTAATTTGTGAAAAGGTTGAAAAATCTGACATTCCTCCCATTGACAAACGAAAATATCTTGTTCCTTCGGATCTTACAGTCGGTCAGTTTCTTTACGTTATTCGTAAACGCATTAGTCTTTCAGCAGAAAAAGCTGTCTTTATCTTTGTTAATGACGTGTTGCCACCGACTGCTGCCCTCATGAGCACCATTTATCAAGAGCATAAAGACCCCGATGGCTTTTTGTATATTACATACTCTGGTGAAAATACGTTTGGAGAAATGAGCTGTGATCACTGATGTGATGGAAATACTAAGTAGGGAAAGAGGTTTTTTTTTATATCTTACATTGTTTATCCTAATTTTTTATTTTTTTTATTTTCTTTCCCTTCAACAGCCCATTTACACGATGCTCAATAAGTCATAAGCAAATTATTATTTTTTTATTTTTATTTATTATTACAACCTTTTTTCTAAGAATATGTATACTCAAATAGTTATTATAATATCGGTCACTGAATATATATATTAAATTGGTAGCAATAAACTAAATACTTTAAAATTATTTACTGTTGCGGGGATACGTTATGATTTAGGTAAAATAGTAACATTATAAAAATGACATGTAAACAAACGTTTAAACCATGAAAGTTTTAAATTTTATTTTCATAATGATCATTAAATACATAAAAAATGACTTTAGTTTTAAAATACTATAGTTTCAAACACTAATCAATTTACAACTTTGCACCGACAAGGGCAGCATACTTTTCAGTAGAGAAAGACTTAGGTCTTTCAATTGGAGCGCCAACAGCTCTGTCAATAATGAGTTGAGGAAGAACACCAAAGGCACGAGCGACACCGAAGAGAACAGTGTAGTAAGATTGTTCAGTAAGTCCGTAGTATTGAAGAAGGACACCAGAGTGGGAGTCCACATTAGGCCATGGGTTCTTGGTCTTTCCGTGCTTGGTAAGAACCTTTGGTGCAACTTCGTAAATGGTAGAAACAAGGTGGAAGAGGTCGTAATCGGGCATATGCTTTTGAGCAAATTCTCTTTGAGCAGTGTATCTAGGATCGGTTTTTCTGAGAACAGCGTGACCGTAACCTGGAACAACACGTCCAGCGTTAAGAGTATCCCAGAGATACTTTTCAACATCAGCAGCAGTTGGATTAGAACCAACCTTAGACTTCATCTCCAAAATCCATTCAAGAACTTCTTGATTGGCACGTCCATGAAGAGGACCAGCAAGACCGTTAAGACCAGCTGCAAGTGAAAGGAAAGGAGATGAAAGAGCAGAACCAACCAAATGAGTGGTGTGGGCAGAAACATTACCACCCTCGTGATCAGAGTGAATAGTAAGATAAAGTCTCATAAGCTCAACAAATTCCTTGTTGTCTCCAAAACCTAGTAAGGAAGCAAAGTTCTTGGAATAGTCAACAGTTGGGTCAATAGGACCGAGTTTGCCATCCTTAAAGGTGTTTCTGTAAATGCGAGCGGCAATAGCTGGAAGCTTAGCAATAAGATCGATTGAATCTTCGTATGTGTATTGCCAGTATTCCTTCTTGTTGACACCTCTTTCATAAGCCTTAGCAAAAGATGATTCAGATTCAAGAGCAGTAACAGCAATTGAGAATTGGGCCATAGGATGAAGAGTGGCAGGAGATCTATCAATAAGATCCTTGACATGAGCTGGAAGTTCAGCGCGAGCAGCAAATTCTGCAGAAAGAGCCTTAACTTGGGCTTCTGATGGAACCTCACCGGTCAAAAGGAGCCAAAAAAGACCTTCTGGAAGTGGTTCTTCACCACCCTCAGCCTTAGGAAGAATTTGTTGAATTTCTGGAATAGTCTTCCCACGGAATCTAATACCCTCTTCAGCATCAAGAACAGATCCTTCCCAAACTAAGGCCTTGATACCACGCATACCACCGTAAACTTGGTCAAGAAGAACTTCACCAATAACAGTGTTTCCATGTTCCTTTCTCAACTTCTTGATTTGTTCAATCTTTTCAGGAAGAAGTTCAGCAAAACGTTCTTTCAAGGTCTAATTTAAATAGATAAAAATAATTAGTAATTGAATTCTAAATCAATGATTGGTTTCTCACCATTTTCCAATTTATGTGGGGAACAATAAAATTGCCTATTAGCCAATCATTTTAATTGCAACTGCAGTATGAAAGGCAACATAATAAACAAAACAATAAAAACATTTGAAATGGGATAAACAGGAGAGGGAAAACATACAGGTTCCTTGGTAGAATAAGATCTAAGAGTGACGGTAGAAGTAGCACGACCAGCAGCCATTTTTAAGGTTGATGGGCGAATAAAAGTATTTCTAATAAGTGATGCCATTTTGAATATTGTGCGAATCGAAGAATATTTATAGGATAGATTTATTATGTAATTCTCGTTGAACTGTTGGGAATATAAAGCGATTTATAAAACACGGAGGAATAAAAGGGAAAAAGAAAGATTTATTTCGGCGTAACGGAAAAACTTGAAAATAGAAAATCAATCACGGGTTTAATAAAGCAATGAAGATGAGGATGAAAAGGAGAAGTTTTCTTATAGGAAAAAAAGAGAGAGAGAGAGAGAGGGAGAGAGAGGAAAAAAAAAAAAAAAAAAAAATC
>CBXB010000029.1:82952-110732 GCA_000817185.1 Magnusiomyces clavatus CNRMA 12.647
GAAAAAAAAAAAAAAAAAAAAAAAAGGAAAAACCATAGGGAAATGGGCGCATTTATATAAAATTTGATAATCGAACACAAATTAGTAAAAAGATGGAAATTACGTAATTATAAGGACGACCGGAAACAAAACAACAGACCCCAGTTTGAGGAATTTTTTTCATTGTTGCTTTCCTGCTACAGCTAATTGGTTCCCTCGGATCATCTTTTTTCTATAAATGCTAATCTGTATTTTTGACACCTTAATATCTTAAATGTGTTTATATAACTCATTTAAAATAGTGTTTCTTTCATTTAATTTGGTGTACTTGATAAATTATGGTATTTTGATCTGAAATATTTGTTGTACTTTATGTTTTCTTAATTTAGTAATGTTTATTCAGAAAGCAAAAATAGTCAATTTTTTTTCAATTAACTGTTTTAATTGGTGGATTGTTAACCCCACTAAAATTACGGATCATTTTTTTTTTTTCATCAATGCAGCCGGGTATTACAACTGTTAAACTTACAAAGTGTTACAAACTATATACTCAAGTAATTACAGTTTATTCACTAGTTTGCATCTGTATTTGTTTATTTAAATAAATTCAAATATACATCATTTTTTATATTTTGATAAAACTATTCTAAATGAATTATTTTAAATGTAAATAAAATGCAGTACTTGGATTTTATTGGTCAATATTTTATATTGATCTTGATTATATAATCGAGCATTTTTTTTATCAATTTACTTAATGAATGCTTCTATACTTCTACATAACAAATGATATTTAACTAGTAGTCGTTAACATGTATTGATATGTTGTCGTTGTTGTTATTAATATAAAATCCTACTAGATGGGGGTATTGACATAGAAACTCACACTATATTTCTCATTGTTGGTATTAAGTTGCAATTCCTTTTACCCCAGATTTGTTCAAACTGAGGTAATTTCATGTACAAAAAAAAACAAATTTTTGCTAAACTATTTCAGTGGGTATTTCTATATAACGCCAGGTCTTTTTTCTGAGAAATGTTCTCATTGGCTGCTGTGCAAAGTTTGAGGCCTTGTTTGGTTCATATGAGGTTGACCCCACCTTTCATTCACCCGTGTTCGGTTCTTCTCACAAGTGGGTGACAATTATTTTTATTTTTTTTATTCTGTTCTTCTCTCCCCGCCCCTTAATTAGGCTTGTTTATACTGGTTAAATGAGGTCATATGCCAATAAATCGGATTTTTCTATGTAAAGACGAAAAACCTTTTGTCCCACGGTTTATCTTTAAACTTTTGTTAATTCCATTTAACTGTTATAAACGATACGGATTTTTTAGTTTCTACTTTTGCTCTTGCAATGTTAATAAATTAAAATTTAAAAAAGCATTTTTTAGTCCAAGCTAGCAAATGAAATGTTTTTCCGAAATATCTACATGTAAAGCCGTTTATTTATTTTTGCACTTTCCTGAATAAAAAAACATATACACATCAAACAGGACGTCTTTTATCTTTCGGTCTAAAGGGGCTTGTAAAAACGATTTTGACTACCAAATTTTCTCTATACGATCACAGGTATTTCAAATTCCCCAGTCTACAATGCTAGTTTGTAAAAAAATATAATAAAATTGAATCCCCTGCCCATAACCGTTAAAGCGTACTCGCGTTTCTTTAAACGCTCAGTTATCATAAATTTATAAAACTAATTATTTGCTTATTCGGTCTTTTCACTTTTTGTTTAATCTCTTTTCTATGGCCCTTGCCCTCTGTTCTCTTTCATATTTGCGACGATCTTCGGTACTTAATTGCGAAAGCAAAGCTTCTGTTGATGAAAGTGACGATACCCCCATCATTCCAGATTGACCGCCATTGCCTCTTTTGTCTTTAGTGAACTTTCTCAGTTTTTCCATTTCTTGACGTTGTATTTCCAATAGTGCATTTCGATTTTGTTCTGACTCTAATTTTTTTTCCTCCAACTCTCTCATTTTCGCCTGTTCTTTACTAAGTGGGGGTCCTACATGTGCATCATTATCCCAATCCCATTCAACTGATTCTCCCATAGTAAACCGACAAATTTGAAATGCTTCTTGAATTGACTTGTCACTTGCAATTTGATATGCAGTTTTACCCTGAGAATTTTTTACTGTTGGATCCGCCTTGAGAGTTTTTAAAAGTGTTGTAACCACGGCTGGAGTTCCTTTCAAGGAAGCATAATGTAGTAGAGTGGGTGTATGAATAAATTCTAAAGATTCAGAAGGAACTAATCGAAAATCAGAAGCAGAAAGTTTGTTTTTACGTAAGTATGCTATCAAACTTGGAACTTTGGATTTCCTTATCAAGGTTGATAATTCTAACGAATGTTTTTCCATCGAATTTTTTGAATTTTCTTTGCTTCTTGAACTAAAATCGCTGGGTGTTGACTGCTTCTTTGATTCGACTTCCTTCCTATCTTCAGTATGAACCTTAGGTTTGTCTATTAGCTTTCCGTGTGTCAGTTCCCACCATGACCGTTTCAGCTCAGTTGCAGTAGCACGTTTTGTAGTGAATGGAAGAGATTTTATTCTGGGATCGTTTGAATTTAAAGGAGAGTTTGTATAATTCATCAATACTTGTCTGTTAGATCGCCCATTAGCTCTTATATATATTGCTGAGACGTCCTTTAAATAGGAATTACTCCATTCTTGTAATAATTCTCTGACTTCCTTTTCAAGAGCTGCTTCATTATATCGGCGAAGTGCTGAGCCTGCTGAGTTCGCTTTTCCCTTTGAATTGTCATTGGCGCTCTGAGAACCACCCTGTTTTCTTCTTGTAGTATATCTATGAAATGATTTTTGGGCAAGTATCTGCATATCAGCATATGGTGAGGTAGGTGTAGATTTTTGATTTGATCTTTTATGGCTAATGATTGCGCCAGCAAAATGACCACCACCAATCATAAATATAGCTGATGTACCATTAATATCTAGATTATTAAGAGCTTCGTTCATTCTTGCTTCATCCGATAAAGTTTCAATATCTTCGCTAGATGGTGTCACAAATTTTTTATCAAATAAACTTTTGTAAAATGCAACAACTTTATCTTCAGGTAATTGAGGTGATTGGTATAAAAAAAAGGGAATATTTTTGTTAGTGTTCTTATCAGGTGTCCTTTCTTCTTCTTCTTCATGTGTATTTAGGAGCCCCGTCTTACGAATGAGCGCTTCTACTTTATCTACATCTTCATCAGAGGAATCAGAAGACTGGGAGAAATCGGAGGATCCTTTTTCAGAGTCTGATCCAGAAATACTTTCATCAAGCTCCCCAATCAACGCATCAAATTCATCTTCTGTTAATGGGTTTTGATGATGCAATTTTCTTCGTATGTTATATCGATGATAATCACGTTTGTAATGATGCCTAACATAATCGGGATCCGTGTTATCAGCTGGAATTATTCCACAATATTGACAAGTAGGCTGTAAAGAGCTGATTTCTTCTGGTCTTGTTTTCAATTGGTTGGTATCTGACTTTTCCTGAAGCGTTTCAACTTGGAAATTCAAAGCAAATGGTCGTAAAGTAAATCTTGAACTTATATCAAATGCGTATAAGTCTATTGAATTTATTTTATTTTTTTCTTCCGTAGACATTTTGTTTTTATTTTTTTTTGCAACAAAAATATATAGACTAGAGTATAAAATAATATAGCTCAAATTTTTTTGGTGTGAATGTAAAGTTGGTTGATTGATGTGAAACTAGATTTGGAAAATATTAGTCATCATTGTTTTATATAATATGTGTGTCATTGGAAATCTTAGTTTGGATTTGTTCATGATTATTCTATATGTAAAGCATTTAGATTGTACAAATAATAAAAAAAAAACTATTAAAAGTAAGAGTTTTTGTCTTACACGACTTGGGCTATACTTATTACTAATTGTCAATTAAGTTTGTAATATTGTTTTGTTACATCAAACAACTGTTAATTTCAATCCAAATTATAAACTTTTCTTTTAATCCCCCTTTTTCATTTATTAAAAACCTTTTCTACCTCCCTAATTAACTGTTTATTCAGTATTTTACCGAACTCATATTTCATAAATGGATGCATATCTGCCTCCTCCAGAACCATTATCGCCTCTAAGAAGCTCTTTTGCTTTTAGTAGTGATCTCTCATCTCCTACTTCCGAAACCTTAGAGCCATCATCGACACCGTCTACAAGTAACACAACGTTTACATTGTCCACAAGTACAGGGAATGTCAGTCCAGGATATTCTGTATTATCTTCAACTACCTCAGATTATACTTCGCCAGCTTCTGCTTCCTCCTTTCCCTTAAGCCCTGTTAGCTCTTGGACAAATCAACATTTAAGAGACTGGCTGGAATGTTTACATTGTGGAGCATATTATCGCACTTTTGAGGATAATCATATCACAGGTGATATCCTTCTTGAATGTGATGACAACTCTTTAAGAGATATGGGAATCAAAAAAGTTGGCGACAGGATAAGAATTCAGCAAAGTCTTAATAAACTTCGTAAACAGGCTGCTAAAGCTCATTTTATAGATATACAACATAATAATCTCGAGGTACCCGTAAATAATAATAAAGGGTTAACATCTTCTAAACACAGTAGTTTTACTAGCACACTCACACCATCCAATCAACATTTATTTATACCTAATACATCCTCAAATGGACAGCAAAACATATCTGGATATTCAAATTCTCCCAATAGCAAAAACAACTCACCTATTGATGGATTTTTTACTCCCACTGGACCACCTCCAGTCTTATCATCCAACATACAAAATCAGAACCGTCTTCCAGAGAGTCTTCCAAGTCTTCCAACTAAACCCAGACCGGGGAATTCAACTGCTCAAGCACAGGCTAATTCTTCTAGAAATCACTACCATTCTGCCCCTTCAAGTGCTACAATTGACACTAGATCTCAGTCTAGTAACCATCAACCCGATCAGGTCAAAAAAATATTGTCTATGGATGACGTCAAACAATCAACTGTTCGGTTTATAAGCACCAAGGGTCAATGTAAAACCTCAAACATTTCGGGATATTTCAGTGGCCCTTCTATAAAGCGTAAGGCTTTGAAAAAGTTTAGTATAAAAGACAATCCTGATAATTGGGTGGTCTTCATTGCTGATAATGAATTGGGTACCACAACAAGACAAGTGAATGATTTGGAAATTGTAACTATATGTCATAGCCAAGATAGACTAGAAAGATACCGTTTAATGCTTTGCCCAGTCGGAACAACACCTACAGTAGAGCAACTCTCGAAATCTCAGCAAATTCTTCGCGATTCAATTAATAAGGCAGAAGTAGCAGCAGCGACAGCCACTTCCTTGGAATCTTCAAATTCTCACTATCAAACTCAACCACATAGCGCAAATAGCATTCAGTCGTTTGATGAAAAAGAACTTATTAACTCCCAAAACAGTAGTGCTAAACATAATCATCAATACAATGCACATGATTATACAAACTACAACATAAACAGTGGCACCTCTGAGAAGTACACTAACTTGACGCCTACAAGTGATGTAGCATCCCCGAATACACAAGGAAATTTACCCTTAATATCATCATCCACCAAACGAATGCGGAAATTTTATGGTGAAAGACCGCCTAGTGAATTTATTTCTTCAAATCTACAGGAATATTTTCCCGAGGCTGGTCCCAAGGTATTGGAAGAAACTATTCGAAATTCAATAATGTTTAAGAGAATGTCGCGCATGTCTCGACTAAGTCAACGTTCTTCAATTGCATCCGCATGGGGTATTCCGGATTCTGAAGCAGATGCACCTCCAATTCCTTCATTGGATGAAATTTGGGATGAAGCCCAGGGTGATAAGCCTACGCTTTCTTTGAAACCCTTAGGCCTTTCTTCATCATCATCTTCTATAGCTACTGGCAGTACTTCATCGTTGCCTTCTTCTCCTATTAATGTGACTTCCTCCATTCCAAATTCTTCAACAAGAGGCAAAAAACCTTTGTATCTACAACAAAATTCTTCATTTGGTAGTATCTCTAACAACAAAAGTGGAAGTATTGGTTCTAAAAGCTCTGAATCTGCTAGTACTTCTAATCTACCTTCTTTTGATGAGAAAACATTACCACCAGTACCACAACAATTCTCTTCAGGCCAGAGGTCAAAAAGGTCAAATAGCTTTTCTACTTCTCAAACAGATAATAATGATAGTAATAATGATACACTGACTTCCCAAAAAACACAAAAGGATAGCTCTCAAGCTAATGTTGGTGATAGTATTGAGGAGGAATATATGGAATTGCTTCAACAAGAGCAGTCTGGCCCTTCCAAATGGATTAAAGGTACACTCATTGGATCTGGTAGTTTTGGAACAGTTTATCTTGGTATGAATTCGATAACAGGTGAACTGATGGCTGTAAAGCAAGTTGAATTGCTATCAGATAAGAGTGATGAACACGAACAGCGCAAGAAAAGCATGATTGATGCCTTGCAGAGAGAGATGAAACTTTTAAAAGATCTTCAACACCCCAACATTGTTCAATATTTAGGATCTAGTTGCGATAATAACTATCTAAACATTTATCTTGAATATGTTCCGGGTGGGTCTGTCGCAACTTTGCTATCAAACTATGGTGCATTTGGGGAATATTTGATTCGAAACTTTGTCAAACAAATACTTCATGGTTTAAAATATCTTCATGACCGTAGTATCATTCACAGAGATATCAAGGGCGCGAATGTTCTTGTGGACAATAAGGCAACAATCAAAATCTCTGATTTTGGCATTAGTAAAAAGCTAGAGGATAAAAATGCAAGGACATCATTACAAGGATCAGTATATTGGATGGCACCAGAAGTGGTAAAACAAAAACCATACACATTTAAAGCTGATATTTGGTCTTTAGGATGTCTCATTGTCGAGATGTTTACTGGATCTAGACCATTTCCAGAGTTTCAACATCTACAAGCATTATTTAATATTGGAAAAGAAACTCCTGTACCACCTACAATTCCTGAGCAAGCTACACCAGAAGCCCAGGACTTTTTAAAACAAGCTTTTGAAATTGATTATAACAAAAGACCGACTGCTCAAGAGATGTTGCAACACAAATTTTTAAAACCATTAACTTGATTTATACATCAGTTTTTATTTTTAATTTTTTACATATTTATCGAACCCCTCATATAATATGATTTTTTATATTATAAAACATTTATAAATCAAATTATTTTATCTAAACTATTATTATATACAGGAAAAAAATGAAGAGATATAATCAAAAAAAAAAAATAAAAAAAAAATGCTACATGATCTCAAGAAGAAAAGATTTTGATCTTTGAAAAACCAAAGTAAAAATAAAAAAAATAAAATAAAGGGAAACCAGAAATAGATCTGTGTGATTGAGATCTAGCACTAGCCATCTATTTATGATGAAATTCCTTTTAAACACTTCCTCCTCTCTTATCTTTTCCTCTTGGTCTATCTCTAACCAACATATGGTTGATATTCTTACCACGTCTGGTCTTGAAACCAGACTTAGCTTTGACACCCCACTTTGACATAGAAATTTTCTTACTCTTGGATTTACCTCTACCACCACCATGAGGATGCTCGGTCTTGTTCATTGCTACACCACGAACAGTTGGTCTTATACCCATATTACGGGATCTACCTGCCTTACCAAGAGAAGCATGCTGGTGAGAAGGATTTGAAACCATTCCAATAGTAGCACATGCCTCAAGAGCAACATAACGATATTCGCCTGATTTCAAACGAACGACAGCTTTTCCAGTTTCAGGATGCTTTTCAAAAATACGACCATATGTTCCAGCAGCACGACATAACTTGCCAGGCCCGTTCGCAGTAATACCTATATTATGAATAACGGTTCCCAAAGGAATCATACTGAGAGGTAAACAATTTCCACGTTGAGCAGTTCGAGCAGCCAACATGGCAGGATCAGGATTACCACCCATGGAGTCAATAATGTCTTGTGGAATTCCACTTCTAAATGATTGAACAACATCACCTGCTCTTAATCCTTCACAGGCTAAAATATAAGAAAGACCTTTTGTTGCAGGATTTTCCAATAATGCAATATGACCAGTTCTACCTGGATCATATTCGATTCTCACAACAACATGGGGGCCACTTTCCATGCGGAAAAAATCCACCAATCTGATACGACGCTTATGGCCACCACCTCTATGACGAACAGTGATTTTACCAGAGTTGTTTCTACCCGAATGTTTTTTTTTGGGAATAGTCAATGCACGAATAGGCTTTCCTTTGTGAAGATAAGGATAAATTGGCGCACGATACCATCTCAAAGAGGGGGAGTAAGGCTTGATTCTTTTCATTTGCACTGCAGCTTTAGAAAGCTTGAGACGTCGTTTCAAATCTTCATCATGCTTCTCCAGCTCGTTTTGATTGATTTGCTTACCGAGAGGAACAATTTCAAGTGATTTGAATTCTTCAAATATTGCGTCCGCATCTATGTTTTCTTTAGGACGCTTAGCAGTTGGTCTAGACCTTTTACGTCCTTCACGAGAATGTAATGTTTCGGAAATTAATTTTGAGGTTTCTTGTTGATCTGTTGGATTGGTAAAGCTTTCAGAAGCCATTAGGGCCTTTGCGGTCGAGAAAGATCGAATAGACAATCTGGATGTCAAAATAGATTGTTTACCAGCCCATCGGATTGAACTGGAAAAAGTAGTTAATAACCCAGCCATTTTTGCAAGATGCTAATTCAATTATTGCCTGGATGCCGGGTCACGGTTGGTTTAACAATTTTTTAAATAAAAGAAAACAGCCGGATTGTATGTATGTAAAGCTGACTTTTTGGTGGTTTGAAAAATTTTAGTTAGTTGAATCATTTTTCATAGTAATAACTTTGTGTCATATGCTGTAACATGTTTTTTTCTTACAGCCACTAAGTATATTTCCTAGTAGGTTGCAGTGTGTTTTTATTGGGCCATTTTGCTTTTAGAAGAGTGTAAAATGGAGACCGCCTCTGATTGGACCGTAACTATCCATACAGAAATTTGAATTCCTTCTGCAAATCCTCATAATAGTTTTCTTGCGTTGTTTTGCAATTGTTCTAGGATTTTTCTTCTTTTATTTTTTTTTATTTTTTATTTTTTTTTTAAATATAGAAACCTACATACTTTATTCGTTCTGACCATCACCACTTGAGGACTTTTCTTATCTGTCATACTGTCGAATATGTTTTCCCTTCGTCTTTTGCGCCAAACTGCTCGTCCCATGGTTCGCACTATGGCTACCGCAGCTAAGGATAACACAGCGCCCCCAGTACAACTTTTTGGCCTTGATGGTTCATATGCTTCTGCTCTAGTATGTATTTACAATTGAATTTCATTATATTTCTACAATTTCATTATCTAACTTTTTAAAATTTACACGTCTTCTAGTACACGGCTGCAGCTAAGACTAACACTCTTAGCTCTACAGAAGCAGCTCTTGCTTCAATCAAGAATCTTCTCTCTCAAGATCCCAAGATTGAACAAATTCTTTCTAATCCAGCTCTTTCTGCCAAAGACAAGGAATCTATTGTTGATGTCATTTCTTCTGCCGTGAAGGGGGATAATACTGTCAAAAACTTTCTTAAGGTTTTAGCTGAAAACAACAGATTGTCAATTCTTGCATCTGTCGCTGACAAGTTTGAAACTCTTACCAATACTGCTAAAGGAATTGTTGAAGCTACCATCACATCTGCTACTCCTCTCGACAACAAAACCATCAAAGCTCTTACTGCATCAATTAACAAGTCTTCTTTTGCTAAGAATGCTTCTAGCCTTAAGGTAAACAACAAGGTTAACCCTGATATTCTTGGTGGCCTTATTGTCGAAGTTGGTGACCGTACCGTTGATCTTTCAGTTTCCTCCAAGATTGCTAAGCTCAACAAACTTCTTACTGATGATATCTAAGCTTAAAAACCTATTCAATATAATCTAGAGCCTATTTTCCTTATCAGAAAAAAATAAAATAAGATATTATGTATCAATGAAAATTGAGTAAATCATTTACTGATATATTTATATACTGTTTTTTATACTAATACCTATTCTTCAAATTTCAGTATTAAACACTACTCCTATTACAAAATTAGCAAGCCAGCACTTTCTTATTTTTATAGTTATATAAACAAGAAGAAACAAACAGGCATTATAATTCTCTGGCTTTTTGTTTGTAGATTTTCGTAATTACTAGTTTTTTATTTGCGTACATTTTCAATATTAATTTTTAATTGGTATAGTCATCATCTAGTATATTATTTTTTCATGAACAAAAAATGTTAAACATAATCGTCGTATATTTGAACAGATAAAATAGAATAAAATAAAGTAGACCAAGAGACCGACGATTCATTATCATTATAATTTTCGAGATTAACAATTGTTTAGTATTGGAATGAAAAATGCAGTCAAAAAAGTCAATTGAGCTTTTTAGTGATATTTTTTTATTTACTTGTTTTTTGTTACATCTTCTAAGTTAAAATTCTAATAAAACATCACTACTACACTTTAACATTCTATACAAGCAAGCAGCCATTCCAATCAGATTATCTCAAAAAGCCTTTATTGACTTTTTGATGTCATGTAACGGATATTAAATCCTCATTCAAGCATTAAGAAAGCACAAAACAAGTCATTTTTATTTGTCTAATATATTTAACGTTTTACAAAAATACACCTCTTTTTTTTATGAGCGCCACTCATAACATAGAAAAGTAAGGATTTTTAAAGTAAGCCTGCTATCAAAATGGAAAACAATGCTTCTGATTATATTTCTGACTCCAAATTCAAATTGAAGACACCCACATTACCAGTACCAGGTCAAATACCTTCAAAATCTTCTCCAGTCTACCCAAAGGTTCAGTTAAACAAGTCTATATCCGGAGACAATAAATTATTATCCAAAACTCATAAGCTGAAACAGGATAATCATGGGACACCACGCCATGTTCCCTCAAAACTACAACAACTAATTATGAAGGCAGAGAAAAGCGCAAAAGCTACTTTGGATTCAAATGAACCATGGAATTCAAATAATAATGAGCCTCTAGTTTTGAGGAAGTCTTCGTATACGGCTCTTAGATTGCTACACTCTACTCCCACCCAGATGGATTTAGAAAGCCAAGTTTTAACAATCGGCCCTATTCCCATAGAATGGATTATTGCTGAACGTCCAAACTGGAAGCGACGTTATACTAGGATGAGAAAAGCACTTTCAAAAGCATGGACTTGGCGAAATGCCTACTCAAGAAAAAAAACAGCTATTGAAATCTTAAATGATACTGCTTTGATGGAGATTGACGGGAATATTCCAGAGTTTGATTCAGACGATTCTGATATTGATGAAGCATTCAATCCAAAGAATCCAGGCACAGTGAAATTTAATACTAATTCAGTACACTATTCAAACAGTCCAGGGTTACATAGAGTAACCATGGAGTATCCAGGGGCTCAACATGATAACCAGCATGACCCTCAGGAGTATGCAGAATGCAACTTGAGAAAACCAGACATATTTTCAAAATTACAGCAAGAAAACTTAGAAATTACAAACAAGATAAAATCTGATCCACTTAAACTTTTTGTGACTGACAATCTACAAGTTGTTGAGCCATTAGATGAATCAAAAAAGAAAAATGCAAATTTCACTTTTCGTAGCTCAACAGAACGACACCTTGAGTCTGGTTCATCACAATTTGGAAAGAACGATGAAGATACTAATGCATCGCCTACTAATGGATACGAAGAAATTTCAAATTCAGATACTTCAGTGCCAAGTGATGATGATTTGATAGATTCTTCTACAACTGATGACGAAGATGATAACTCGCTTCAAGACTTTTCCCTAAAAACTCATGACCAGCCTAGACCTATACTAATAGGGGTGCCTCCAGGCCAGGCATCAAGTACACTGCGAAACATAATGAAAGGAGACGACAAGACAAGAACTACAGCAAAGAAATATTTAGACACTATACAGAACAAATACGATTTGAAAACTCCAAAGGCTATGACGAGCGTAGACACAAATAGACAAGTCGCAAGCTCTTCTCATATCTTCCAATCACAATCAATGAGCCCAAGTAGCATCATATCTTCTTCGGAGTTATCTACATCTTCTTTGGCTCCTTCCTTTGTAACCGCTCAGGAATCTATGTATGACAACGATAACAACAATAATCCTTCTCTAATAAATGATGACACCCATATGCTCTCATCCATCAACGACAATTACGCATCATCTAATTCATATGAATCATTTGAAACAGCACCAGCGGCGAATTCATCAGACTCAGTAACTGGAAACGGTGAAATTACACCTGAAAGAGAAACTATTTGCAGAAATGATTGTAACTATGATCCTGATGGCTCTTTAGTATCTACTATACATCCAAAAAAAATATCTTCAAACGATATAATTGCCCACTCTTTATCCACTGTTCGCCCTGACCGCACCTTGAAAAACGGAAAGCCTAATGGATGTGGGCTTGACATTCCTGAAAATTCGTCTACTTATAAAGAAGAGAGACAAAAATGGTACCCGCCTCATATAAATGAGATGGAATATAGTGATATTGAAGAAGAACAAAATTCCATATCATCAAATTACCACAACGACCATGCTCAAAAACACGTTGAGAATCAAAATGAATTTACAAATCGGAAAAATTTAGACCATTACAGATATAACTCGATAGCAGACGAGTCCAATAACTGCAAATCAAGTTTCTATCAACAATACCAAAAAAACATAAATACTACAAGTAATATTGGTGATATTGATCAAATGACTTCCAAGTACAGCAAAATTGGGCCTCATGTAAAAGGCTCCTACAACATTATCAAAAGTGATATTCACGACAATTTAAAAAAGTTTCTTCGTACTAAGCAGACCGGAGAAGCAATTAGAATAGAAAATCTTCTCACCTTAGTTAAATGGTCAGACGATGAACGAATTCCTTTAACCTTCAACGAGGTGGAAAGCTGTGACACAAAAATTTTAGAACCATGGAAAGAGTATGTTGTAGTCATCAGAAAAACTGGCGAAATAAATGATCCTTTGATATTACAATTTTACAGCTCGAGACTTATCAAAAAAATCGACAAAATAAATCCTAAAAAGCCAGTTTCAAAAATCGATTTTAAAATCAACTTTAGTACACATGCCAAATTCTACTCAACCTTAGACAAAACAGTGGTTGTGTGGACACCTAATAAAAATGGCACCAAAATTTATATATTTAGATCTAAAACGCAATACGAATCGGTCCGTCTACTTGCTTTTTTCCAAAAATGTATAGGTATTATTCAGCCAAACGAGATTAAAATAAATATACCTGATATGTCTTTGTCACTCGAAATTAGAATGCCTTGGAAAACTATTTTATCGCTTAGCAAAAGATATACATCATCGAATGAAATGGATGAGAGGCTTTCATACAGGGATCTTAAGTCCATTTTGGTACGTGGAAATCCAATTGTGGCTTTTGTTATTGCTTCCATAATCAAAAGTATATCCAGGATAGCTTTGAAGCGAAATGACATTGATCTTTTAAAATCCTCTCATAAAATAGGGCTTGCTTGGCGAAGATATGATCGTTTAGAGTGGGTCAGAGAAATCGCCCATGAGTCAATTTATTCAGACTGGGTATTAAATAGCTCTCATGATTTGGAATTAAGGCCTAAGCAACCATATCCAACAAAAGTAACATTTCAGGATGGTACAGTAATGGAACAACCAGCTCCTGTAGAGGGCTTTTTATTGAGATTATCTTCTTGGAGTGGTGGCCAGTATTCTAAAAGAAGACTATCAAAAGACAAGAAACTAGAAAAACTATTCTACAAAAAGTTGTACTTTCATTCTCATGATAATTTATTGTTTTTTTCTAAGCCTTCAAAATCTGTTCCTCCAGCTCCGCAAAATATTATCGCAACTCTTTCCAGCAATAATGGTGCAACAAATGAATATCATTCTTCTAATTATCCTGAAGTCCCACTTGTATACAAAACCAGACCTTACAAAACTGACGATCAAGGTGAGATTGAGTGGTTAAATGGTCCAGATATTGATCCAAACGTTGCTGAAGCTCGGGATCGTGCTGCTGCTTACGAGATGCAAAGAAGAGTTTCTATGATAGTTAGTGCTGATGGAGTTTTAGATCTTTGTGAAGTTGATAATGTTAGGCGGGTTGTAAGAGATTACGAAAGCATTGATAGCAACATAGGATTTACCAATGTGTCTCATTTTTCTTCATTGTTTCAGAAAAACTTATCTACCCATGAGGGGGATGATGACGAAAATGGAGAAATTGACGGTTTTAGCGATTCAACGGTTTTAGAAATTGTCATGAAAAATGGTATAATAATTCGCCTTCAAAGTTACAATCAATTTACTAGAGATACATGGATATCTAAGCTCAGCGAACTTTCTCGTTATTGGAAACGGAGGGTTTATGAAGATATTGCATTGCTCAATACTGTTCGACAGACAAATCTTGAACGACTCCATATTGATGAAGATTATGAGGCTTTTGTTGGGGAAGCTACGCCAAAATGGGAGACATCTAGTGGAATTGCAAATCCATCAATTTATCACATATCTCGTCTTGCATGGGGCCGTTCAATTTCAATTCGTGGTCGACTTTATCAGAAACCCAGCAAGCATGCCACTTTTAGAAGGTATTTTGCTGTGTTGACACATGGACATCTTATGCTTTATCACATTTATCATCGCAATGGATTAGGCAATGCTGAGACTAGAGCCGATTATCGCAAATTTAAGGCTATCTCTCTAGAAAACTGTTATGTATATTCTGGCCCAGTCACACAAACAGAGCTGTTACAAAGAGACAAATGGTTTGACCGAAACCATCCGGGACACCATTCACTTCCAAGAGTCTATTCTGATGGATGGAAGTCGGCTGAGGAGGAGATTTACCGATGCTTTGTGTTGTGGTTTGGACAAAAGCGCCCGATAACTGCCAATGCCTCCAACAATAGCCATAGTGGCAGTAATTATGGCTTATCAGCAAGAGATTTTGAAGATCAGCCTTACAACACAATTTTTAAAAACAATAGTAACCCTCCTATCAAAATGACAAATCGATTAGGAGTTACTGGAATGCCAATAGTATTCATGGCAAGATCTCGACAGGAACGTGATATGTGGGTAATTGCACTTAACACTGAAATTGAAAGACTTGTTCAGTCAAGCAATGTTTCAATAATATAACCCAGCTTTGTATTTCATTTTATTTATTTTTTATAATTTAATGTTTAATAATATCAATTTTCATTTAAATGATTTGTTTAACTTTGTATTGTTATCTTTACTATATGGAATATAAACAAGCAATATCAAGCTAGATATTCATAAGTTTTGTCATCGAGTCTCTGAATGAACTCCTTCTCAATAAGGCCTTCAATACATTTTTTGATTTGACGAACATCTGGAACAAATCTTTTTGATGCATGCTCCACAGTTTCTTGAACGAGACCAACATGAGAGATCTTACGACGAGCCTTCATAATACGGACAATACAAGCATCCAAAAACATGCTACGATCATCGTTAATACTCTTCTGAGTATCATCTGCTTCTTTTTTCTGCTCTGATTTAAGAGGCAAATTCAAGTTAATTCGAACCTTTTTTGACTTAAAGTCTGTATTCAATCTAAAAGTATGATTCTTGAAATTATCATCGTTATCGTCATCATCACCCCCAATAGATTTTTGAGGTTTTTCAACAGTACTAGCAGATGTACTGGCAGTAGCAGGTACAGAAGAATCGTCGACATCCATTTCATTTCCGTCTTCTGCAATTCTGGCTTTAGCTTTTGCAGCTTTACTATTAGGCCTACTAGAAGAGGAGTCAAGTAGTACACGTGCTTTTAATAGAATATTAAGGGATCCCTTGAGAATGTCGTCATCAAGCATAGTGATTTCTTGAAGTTGTTCATATGTATACTCTAACTGTTTGTTGTAAGGCAGTAAAATTGCCATTTGAATGATTGAAACTTGAAATGTGAATCCAATTTTAGAGTGTTTTGAAAAGTTTCCTTTAAGTTCACCCTTACTCAAGTTCCATAACCATTGAAGCTTTCTGCCAGTATGTTTTTGGTTATAATAAGATGCAAACTTGTCTCGAATAGGTAGAAGCTCAGCTGGAAGCTTAAAGTTAGAGGTAAAATGAGGTAAAGGCCAATAAGCATCTGCAAGAACATATGGAGTAAATTCACCAACAGGCTTTACACCAGTCGTCTCCAAATGTTCCTTGAATTGACTTTGCATTTCTTCAGAAACAGCCATATCTTGAAACATCCTTTGTAGCTTATTGGTATATTCTGAGCCGCAAATGTCCTTGATCTTAGTTACCATATTCGTTTCAGCATCCATAGAAAGTGAGTTTCCATGAACAAGACGACGGGCTAACATTCTAGAGTAAACACGTTCAAATACATCCTTTTCATCAACATACTGAAAAATTGTCATGACCCCGTTAAGAGCCGAATCAATATCGGAGATTTCAGAGTTTTTACTCGACTTCTTCAACAAACTGTCACTGTATCGAGCAAGCAGTTCAGGTGTTTTGACCACTCTACCCTTGACTGGTGTTTCTGTTACAGCATTGTGATTGATATATTGACGGCATGCATTATCCAACGCTTTACCCATTTCGGTATGCCCTTTGAATGCATCCTGAACCAATTTGGTATACTTGTCATGGACTGACAAAAGGGCGCTTACAAAGGCACCATTATCAACATTTCCTTTCGATTGTGTGTAAAGTTCGGATACTGCAGAAGTGCCTTGTTCGCAAACATATTTTTGTAATTTTGATTGTAAAGGCTCTAATCCCCCTTCAACTTTCTCCAAAAGAGTAAACATCAATTTCAAATCAGACTCGCGATGATCTTTTAAAAGTGATAGAAACTCATTCTGTATAACCGGAGCGTGCTTTTTCACTAATACTTCAACACAGATTTGTCGCAAGGGTTCAGCAGATTCAGTACGTAAAAAAGTTTGAATACGAGTGCTTTCTTCATCAAGTCGAATAGTGGCCTTTTTGAGATATTCCACAACACCTTTAGAGCTTAAAAATTCTTGAGACTCTTTAGTATAATATGCAGCAGTAGCTGATATAAAAGGTTCTTCAAAGTATTTGCGATAAACATGAAAACTTGTTCTTTTAGAATTGTTCTCATCTAAGCCTAAAGTAACACATGATTGAACAATTTTTTTAATATTTTGAGTATTGATAGTCTCTCCATCACGTTCCTTGTTAATGAGGACCAACACAGCTCCAATCAAGCGAGAGTGTATATGATCAAATAAATCTTGCTTCCAACGAACTAGACATAGAGTACTAATATCGTAAACATCGCGATGTCCTTCTTCACGTTCTCGTTTAACCCAATGGCGATTAATATAAGAAAAAATATTATTTAGATACTTTGAGCCAAGAGTGTATCTTTCCCAATTTTGAATATAAAATACAACCAAATTTTCATCAGAATACGAGCGGGAGTTATGGAGAATTCCGGTCAAATGCTGAGTGAGGTATTTGGATAGTCGATTATAAATATCAGATCCAAGAAGCTGGGCCCCTCGAGCAGTAGCGTTAGGTTTGTGATTTTGTAATTGGCCATTTGAAACGCAAAAATTATGAATCACACTGAAAAATGGCTGTTAGAACAGGAAAAAAAAAACTGCAATATAATATACACAAGAGATAAAAACTTACGTGTAAACATGCATGTACTGGATAAAAGTAGGTATTATTTAAAAACATATAAAGAATTAGAATCAGTTGATACAATTAGCATAAGATTAAAAAAACACTTACTAAATTTGCATCAATTCCTTCAGAGAGATCTTTGACTAGAATTTTATCAACACCATATTCAATGTGTTTCCATCTGTATGAAAAAAATTGAACGTTCAGTTTGTAAGTATATAGAGAATCAACAAGACAAAAAAATCGAAAAAGGCCAAACTTACGTTTCTTCTAGATCATCAGCCCTCGGTAAGGGTGGCAATGGCGACATTGTTTAGAGAAGAGAGTAGATCTGATGGGGAGTGATAATAAGGTATATTTTGTGTAGTATTTGAATTATAATAAAAGGTACAATGATAAATATATGAATTGAATGGTTTGAAAAGAGGAAGAAAAAAAAGGAAGAAAAAAGATAAAGAGAAGAAGAAGAAAAAAGGAAATACAAAGGTGTTGAGAGTAATAATGAGAAATAAATAGGAAAACGGAGTTACTTGCGTCAAGTTGTGTGCAAGATGCTGAAACAAAAACTCTCTGTAGTTGAAGGTTTGGTGGTGCTGAATTTTAAAATGTTTTTATAGTGCATCAATCAACTTAACATCAACAAAAAAGGTGGCGATAAGATCTTTTAACTCTCCACGAAGATAGTAACGATTGAAAAAAACAAAACAAAAAGACAACAACAATAAAATACAATAAATCATTAACTGAAAAATTTGAAATGACCTACTGTCAAATTTTGTATCACGATCATACATGTAAAGTCATCCTATGTCAATATCTAAAATTATTTAGTGCCAATTCTTTACTGTGTGATTCCTAGCATCTTTTTACGCGCTTGAGCCACTTACTGAGCAACAGTTACAAAACATGTAACAACAATGTAACAAGCTTACTAGTTGAAAAATTTACAGCCATTTGAAACGAAAAGGAAAAGATCAAGCAAGAATCACTTTGTTTTATTTAACTAATGACTATATTGAATGAATCAAAGTACCTATATAAAAAACAGAACCTGTGTATTAGAAATAAAAACTTCTGACGTCTATTCAAATTCAAACCTTTAGAATCCCACTTCAAATTGCATATCCAAACACATCAATGTATAAAACCACAGCCAAACAGATAGTTTCTCAAGGACTACCATCTTCTATGTTAAGATCTTCGACGTGTTTAGGTATATCGGTCTATCGCCGTGCATTACCTTACTCAGGTCAGTTGGGTTTATCTATACTAAATGAAAATCTATTACCCTTGCAAAGTGTGCGGTTAGCATCAAATAAATCCCGCTTTTCTCCAAGCCAGATTTATCAATCTTTAATCAAAAAGTCAATGTCAATGCCTTCTGGCGAGTGGGATTTTCACCAATACGAATCTTCCAATGAACCACCTCAATACCAACTTACGGCCCGCAAATTGAAGGAATCTTTGATTCCTTCTAAAGGTTCTGATACATTAGATTATGCTAGAATTAAGTCACTTCTTGCTCAATTACTAGCTGAACTTCCTACTCCCCCCCGAGTTTTGCTAGAAAAAACAACTTCACCTGCCTATCAACATCGAAAAGTTATAATTCATTCATTTTCTGTATTATTTCGATCTGACAACCTGGAAAACAAAACTACCGATTTGAAAACTTTGTTTCTTCCGACCAACCTGTCACTTGAAGACTTGCAGCTGTTTTATAAGCGCATGATTGAAAAAACAAGCGTTATCTTTTCGGGCAAGGACAAAAATACAATTATTCCAAACCTTTTCTCTCTGTTACAAGCAGCGACTACACAAAAACTTCTTTCTAGTAAAGATTCACTGTCTTTTTCGCTCTTATATTTTAGACATTTAGATGCCCAGAATCATAAAAAAGAGGCAGTCTCTTTATTAAAATGGCTGTTGTCAGTATATAGGCCTGAAAGTGACAATGAAGTATTCAATAAATTTTTAAAAGCCATAACCCTTCCTTCAATTGAGAAGGAATGTATTCCAGTTCTTTTTTTTTCAAAACAAGATTCCTCTAACACGAAGTTTATACCGTCGACTCAATCATTTCATATGGCTCTAGATTCTTTAAGCTCTAGCCCTTCTGATCTTTTACAATTCATAAAAAAAGCATTAAAACAGTTTGGGAAAGAGGTTTTTAATGTTGAATGCATGATTACTATATTAAATACTTTAAACAATCACTTGCATCAAAAATCTGAGATTGATGAGTTTTTAAATGATTTTTTTGGACCATATATGCAAGAAAATGTCTTTGATTTCACATCTTTTGAAAAGTCTTTTTATTTTGCTTCAGAGGAGCAAAAGCTTCAATTTTACAAACTATTTACACTTGCACTTGTAAAACTTGGACAAGGAAAAAAATCCAGTTTCTCTTCTCAACAAGACAATTTTTTAGACTATATTTGTTCTCCTGGAAATTTTCCAATTAGCGATACTATGGATTTCAAATTCTACAGAAGACTCAAAGAAGTTAAGAGCGTTGATAAGGCTCAAGATTTAATAGAAATTTTTGAATCTGCAAAATCTAATGGGGTTGAATTTACCGATTCTGTTATTCAGAACTCACTAGACATTTTGACTTGCGAGAATTTTAACAACGTTGTTAAATATTTCAATGAAATTCACAATTATTTTTTGGAAAACTCAACATTTCAATCAGATATTAAAACCTTTAATAACTTGATTACATGTGCTCTGAACAATGACTCGGATGTTGAGTCCGCTATTTTCTTTTTTGAAGAATCGCTTCATCATGGTATCTCATGGGATCAAAGAAATCAAGCACAAAAAACAACTGATCAAAGTATGTCCGAATATCTGGAAACATTAGATAGTCTTATTGTCTGCATGTGCAAACAAATTCCAGATCAAGTCAAAAAAGTTTTCAACATATACCAAAAAGTTCGGATGTTTACCAAGACTGTTGGGTACAATGCTCAAGTTTCTTTGGCAAAATTATTTCTATCTTACAATTTTGTGGGTGATGTAGAAAGATTTTTGGAAGACGAACTAGGAATTGATGAAAGAGATGTTTATTGGGAAACTCAGCGTGAGTTGTACGAAGTCTTATTCAACTATGCTCGCGAAAGCCAAAATTACAGAGATGCTTGGTTAATATATGGATTGTGCGAAAAATATTTTTCAAGCCCAAATTTTGCATACAAGATAATGATGAAACACTTTTGTGACCTTGGAAGGCCAGACGCTTCTCTGTTGATTTTCAAAAACATGAGAAACAAGTTCAAAGAAACCGGAGTAAATCCACCGACCGAGGACATATATTCATTATTGTTTCACGAATTTGGAAAAGTTGGCTACGATATTGGTGTCAACGATCTTTTTATTTGCCTGAAAATGGATATCACCGTTGAGCCATCTATAAGGTTGGTCAACGAAGCCATGAATGCATACACAGAATTAGATGATGTTAGTAAAGCAGTCCAACTTTGGAGAGAAATATGCTCATTTCCAGGTGGTCCAAATCACGATTCATACACAACAATCTTAAAATTGTGTACTAAAGTATCCATTCAAGACGTTGAAAAAATGTGGAATCAGTTAAAAGAGGATGCTCCTAAACTTGGTGGAATCTCAGATGAAAATTACCGCCAATACATTATTGCAAACTGCTACCATGGGTTTTATGCGAGAGCTTTGGACATTGCCAAAAATATGGCTTTGGCCGAGGCTCCAAAATCTAGTAATGAACTTGCTGTTAAAACAAATGCCATCAAACCTTCTCGCGAAACCATAATAAGTCTATATAATTGGACCATGACTAAAGCAAGGAAAAAGGATGTAGAGAATTGGGCCAAAGAAACTTATCCAGATATTTGGAATAGTATTAAACCTGAAGAACTAAAACATTATGTCTTAGATGAAGCCAATCCTAACAATGATAGTGAGGCAAATTTGAGATTTGATGCAATTGGTCAAATGACTCAAGATGATAGAAAGTCCACACAACAACTGTTACTTCAAAGCGGCTACGGAACTGATCCTCTACCTCAAACCGATCGATAAGTAATTCACTTTTTACTGAGTAAATCAACAGACCAATATGTAAATAAAAAAATAAAAAAACGTATATAATACCCTCTTATAACAAAAAAACATTTTATGAAAAATTGTATTAGATGTATAGTGTAATAAATATTAGATAAATTAACAATATTAAAAAATTGTAACAAAAGCAATAAGCTAAAGATAAATAGCATGACAGCAAATAAAGAAACAAAAGATTAGGTATGAATTCTAAAGTTTAGGCGATTTTTTTGCATCGGAAGCTGCTAATGCAGCAGCCGCAGCCGCAGCAGCTACTGAGGAAGCAAATGATAGTGATGGAGTACTGGAAGCACTGTTTGAGCTAACTTTTGAATAATTAGGAGAAGAGTCTTTGGGAGTCGAATGGTTGACAGGCAATTGTGTAACATGATTATTGCTAATAGATCGGGTTGAAGTGTGATGGGGTCTACTAGCTGTATACACACTTTCAGTTGAATGAGCTTTGCCCTCAAATGAACTGTGATAGCCACTACTACGACTTCTATTATGGTGACGATGCACTTTGCTCTGATTAAAATTTTTAGTCGAGCTGTGAGTCGGATGGTGGTTAAAATATTGTGGAATTTTGAAAGTAGAGTACGAGGTTGTGATTGGTGTAGAAGATCTGCTTGGGACATTATTGGATAACATTAAGTGCTCTGATTTGTCTGATTTTAATTGAGATTTAGATATTGTTTGTACGCCTTTTGATTTTACTGGAGAAGGTGATGAAATCGTCGATGTGTTGTTTGACAATGATGAGTATGGTCTAGAATAATGTTCAGCCCATGAAGCAGATAATTCTTTTTGCAAAATCGCATTCGCAGAGTTTGCTTTGGAAGCAACAGAAGCTGCTGCAATAGTTGGATATGATGTAGTTATTGGAGAAAATGTGAAAGACCGTGGCCTGTTCTTTGATTTGATTTTGTTCTTTAAAGCAGAGTTGGTCAATTCTGAAAGACTTTGATTACTTGAAACCACCTGTGTAGATAATGGTCTTTTTTTCAAATCTATATCTGGTAAAAGTGATGAACTTTTTGGAAAATCAAAGGAAGAAGCTTCATGCGTCGAATGTGTGTGATCTGGTAAATGTATTTCACAGTCATGAAATTCAGAATAATAATAGTCCAAGGCATCCTCATGATCAGAGTTACTCTCAACATCTAACCTATTATTTTCAACCTCCTTTAAGTGCGAAGAAGAATAGGAGGTAGTAGTACTACAAACAGTGATGTTTTTACTTCCTGTATCAGAAGTTAACTCTAGATCTGTAGAAAAAACGTTTCTTGACAATATTGCATTCCCCAGATATAAAAATCGTTTGTTTGAGGAAAACAACAATTGTATATGCTGAGAGTACTCCTCACATTTTTCAAAATTAAACGTTTCTTGTTGAACTTCTAGTTTTACTCTGATGCTTCTCACAACGTCATCCACATAGTTACAAAGCTTGCTGAAATCAATGATCAAATCTTCTAAAGGCTGGTTTTCTAAGGTAGGAATTATTTCTTTTTCAAATTTATCTAAGTCTTCAAAAATCAACTTTTTTCCTGGCTTACATGCTTGATCCCGTTGAATAGTCAACCTGTGAAGTTGCTCAGCAGTACAATATGATGTTTTCCAAAGTTCTATTAAGCGTGAAAATGTTGCAGTACGGTCAATAATATAAGGATTGTTTAAATGCTCAGCAAGCTGATGTGGACTGTAATCAAAATATATTGGATGTAAATCTATCTTAGAGGTAGATATATTATCAATGTCAATAACTTTTCCAAAGTATTCTATCACTTCATTTTCATGAGCATCAAAAAATGAATTCATAGATGTCATCCATGGCTCTTTTATGCCAAATCGGGTTCGATTAGCAAGACATTGTATCATCTTGGTAATCAAAGTTAAAGACCTTTGTGAGGTATTGACACGCTGAAACTTGATTAGTCCAAATAATTTTGGATTGAGAATTCCAGGACAGAAAAATCTTAGAAATAAAAACCCAGCAATACTGTTATATATAGATGATTGCGGCTGATTCAAAACCGTATGCAATTCTTTTGCAAGATGATGGAATATTTCTTTAAATCCATAAGGAACATTGTCAACAGAGTCTCTAATAAGACACCACATTTTAGAAGCATATTCATAAAGCTGTTGTTGATGCTTTTTCAAAATCTTATTAACAGATACGTTAGTAGCATTTTTAGGAAGTTGAAACTTGATTCGGGAAGGATCAATTTCTAAATCGGGATTGTCTTCCAATAGTGTCATAACAAATGTGCCAACCGTGTCCTGCAAAAGATCAGATCCAACTATTCTCATATATCTCTCTAAAGACTTTGTGAGAATACTGTTTCCTCTAAATAAAGTATTGTCAAGATTTTTTTTTATGTCAGAAAAAGTAGTATTAGAACCTTCAAATAAGCCTGAGTTGCCTGATTTATCAACTATAAGTCTATGAGTTTTTGAAATTTCTTCTGTAATCAAAGATTTTAGCCAATTTATTGCTGCTGTTCCAGTTGGTTCAGACAAACTAATTTTTAGGCATGTTTCACTAATATTGGTGACATCTTTTCTTTCATCAGTTTGAACTAACCTGGCCCAATTATTTTTGGCAAGAGCACTCAAAGTTCGTTCAATAATTCGATAACAATCAGATGGGCCCACAGTAAGTTCCTCATAACCAATTTTTAGACATAAGCTTGCCTTAATTGCTGATTGAGCCCAATCAAATTGAGAGTTATCAATGAAGCTGTTTTTACCTCCAGGTTGAGAAACTGGTATAATTTCATACCACTTTTCTACATTTCCATTTCGTTTGATTTCATCGGGAGACAGAGCAACGATACCAAGGACAGGATCAACTTCATTACAATCAACGGCTTGTCCAGAAGATAAATCTTTCTTGTCTGTTATAGAAATTTTGTTCACTTTTTTCCTTAAAACCAGGTAAAATATGGGAAAAGAAATACCAGGAAAATCCTTGAATGTAAAATCTTCCTTCCAAAAAGGCACACGAGATGAGGACGCAACCGTCGACCGTCCGCAAATTTGATTTCCAATGAAAATTTCCACATATGTGTTGGGATATTTAAATTCTTTTTGTTGTTCTAAAGTCAATGAGGAAAAATTTGAAATGTCTAGTTTGGCCTCAAAAATTCGAATGTTTATGGTTCGTGAAATGCGAAATGATTGAGTTAAATCACCAGTAGAGGGCGAAAACACTTCCAATTTTGCTAATGATTTGAGAGCAGCAACCCACCTATTACAATCTAAAAAGCTACTAAAGTGAATATAAAAGGAATCTTTATTCTCATGAAGATGATTCAAAATAAAGCTATCTTCATCGAGAGTTATTAACTTAGTTTCAAAGTCTGTATTTTGGGATGACAATGGCTTGAATGATTGTAATGATTTGTGCTTATTGACTATACGGGATTTCAAGTTTGTTGCAGAAGCAGAAAAATCGGGAGAGGTACCAGATGAATCTGGATAGAAATAAGCAGAGGAGGATTGAGATATATTTTCAGCAAGAGAAGATTGATTGAAGTTGGGAAAAAATACAGAGGCAAGAGAGTCATCATTTTGAAGAGGTCTGCCTAGATAGACAACATTTGGAGTGTCGAAAATAGATCGATCTATATATCTTATTCCTGAAGAATTCAAAGAGCCAACTTGAACGGTATGTATAATACGTGACGAGGAACGGGAAGAAATTTCGAAAGTTCCATCTTCATATAAAGTTCCAGATCCTTCAATCCAAGCTTGGGTAAATTTTTTGGAAGTGTCAGTTTTGGATGAAGCAAAATCATATTTTGTAGTTTTCAAAAACTGTAAGGATCCTGAAATAACAACTTTTCTTGAGCCCGGTTTAGCCATATAGGGAGAAAAAAACTTGTTTTTGAGTCCAGAAGGCTTAAGGTTTGCATGCAACATTAGAACTGAAATCCATTCTTCAAAGTCATTGTTTTTTTCAGCAGTGGGAAAAATTTTCAAAGTAAGAGAATCGGAATTGCTATCGAAAAAATCTGATTTTTTCAAACCATGAAGAAATATAACAGATTCTTTTAAATCAACACAGATCTCAGCTGATCGAATGCTTTGACTCAAAAGCTGGGTATTTTCTGATGTGGAAATGAGAGTTAGCTTGGAGTCTAAGTTAACTGATCCAGATGTACTATGAAAAAAGGTTAATAAAAAATGAATAAAAAACAAGAAATAAAAAAGAAAATACTTACACCTCCCAATTATTATTTATTGGATTTAAGAAGAGGATAGGCTTATCTTTTATAATGCCTTTGCTATTTTTCATAAGGTGTAGTATTTTGTGTTTATATGCTTTATAACAAATGCTCTTTTCTTCATATTTAGAGCCCTCCTCTAATCCTAAATCAAAATAATTATTTTTTGTCTCGCCGTCATTCCCATATAGTGAAATAATATCTTTAGAAGATAATGAATGGGAAAAATCTGAAGTGAACAAGTAATTTGTTGGTTCTTGAGGAAATGAAGATGAGCTATTGGATTCTACAACGAAATTGGAAGGGTTAGGTTCCGGATTTGCAAGATCTAAATGCGAAGGATACTGAATATCGGTTTTTTTTATCTTGTGTTTAACATGAAGAGAGAGAAATCGTCTTTTTGATCTTGTTTTTCTAGACGTTTTATTATTGTTTTCTATATTTTTTGCGGTATTGAAGACAGAATGAGCTTTAATGTTTTGGTAGGTTTCAATGTTCCTGTTGTTTATTGATTGCATTTGGGTTGAGTTATTATTTCTATGTTCTTTGGTGTCAATATATAGCTGATTGGATGCAAATTTTTTAAGAGAGTCTCTGTTTGCAATTAATTCATTATCTTTAGAACTAACGTGCATTATAGACTGACAACTGCTTTTTTTGTGAGGCTGCTTTGTGAAAGTAGGGTCAAATGATGATAGCTTTTGGGTTTCGAAGTTTGGAAAAGTATTTGAAGAATGAAAAGAGGGATCAGAATTATTGCTTAAAGATAAATTAGACTGGGAAGAGTCAATGGTGAATTTTTGCTCCTGTATGCTAGAGCTAGAACAAGATGTACTTGATGTTGATGACTTGAAATTAATATCGATTTCTTGAGAATTATCAGGGGTTTTAAACTGTTCACTTGTACAGATAGAATTGTCCAAATTGTCAGGATTGCATGTAGCATTAATCCCGCCGACACTGGATGGTTTCACTTTACCGTTGAGTTTGTCAATACTGAGCATGTGCTTTGGAAGCTGAATAACTTTACTTTTAGAAGATGATGAAAAAAAGGGCGATGCAATCGGTGATGTTGATATAGAAGCATACCGTGTATATCTAGTTGACCATTCAGAAGATGGGTATGAAGTTTTATGATGCTCTTTTGTAGTTTTGATGGCTAATTTAGTCTTTGGTTGATCCATATTTACACTGTTTTCCCTATTTTCGTGTGAGGGTTTATGCACTAAGTTGGGAAACAATAAATTGTCCATGTTTTGTGAAGCTGGCAGATTAGAGAGGGTTAAATCTTCCTGGCTTTTATTTGATATCTGTTTTGAAGAGAGTGCTATATCGGAGCGAGATAGATGGGAATGGTTATATAAATGATATGATCCCATCAAACCCCCATCAACGTCGTTATTGTCAGAGGTAGAGATTTCTATATCGATCACTGGTGGTATAGTATCGACTGCTGAAGGGTTATTGGTTAAAGGAATAAGAGGTTCTAAAGGGATTGGATTTGAGATATTGGATTTATTTAAACCCTGAATATTTGATGTACTTGAAGACTTCCTAAAAGGAGATCTGAATGTGTAGTTTGAAAACGAATCACGAAGTGAACGTCTGTGGCTAGATCTTGAAGATGCATTCTCTGGAACCTTAAGATATTTATTTGAATCGTTATTTGAAACACTAGATGCTGATATAATGTTTGAGCCCAGCATTTTTTTTTTTTTGTCTTTTTTTTTT
>CBXB010000030.1:19472-40818 GCA_000817185.1 Magnusiomyces clavatus CNRMA 12.647
AAAAAAAAAAATTGAACAATTTCAAGGCTTTTTTTTTTTTTTTATTTTTTTATTCAAGGTTATATAGAAAAATATTACTGGACAAATAATAAGAAATATTCAATTTTATATATATATTCGAATCTAGGGAGCTGCAAAAAAAAAGGGTTGAAGCATACCAGATTAGAAAGGTAGGGAGAGACAAGAGAAAGAAAGAGTGATCGTCGGTCTTTCTAATTGTTTTTTCTCCTTTTTTCCAATATTTAAATCTTATAAAGGTTACTTTTTTTCATCTTTTACTACATTCAAACAGTGTAATCATATATATATAGGTATATGGACAAAAGAAAAGAGAAAACTGTGATAAAAATTAAATACTTCAATATAAATATATATGGATTGAGTAATTGAAGGTTTTATTTCAGACTAATTAAGAAAGAAAAAAAATACATATTTACAGCAAAAATAAGAGCAAAAAAAAAACAATATTTTTCTTGCTCTTTTCTTTTCTTCTTCCTTGATTCAAGGTTTCGTATTAGCAATATTAGATATAAATTTTGATTCAACATGAATGTTATGATGAATTAAAAAGAGAGAGAAAGTAAAAAAAAAAAAATTGATATAATGTAAAAAAATATTCAAGACCCATAGAGCCATAGTAATAATAATACTGATAATTCACAGTGAAGATTATTTTTGATAAGCACCATACAAACAGAAACTTTATTTTAATATACAAAATATGGGTTTTTTTAAACAACATCACCTTATTAAGATTTTCAGATGCTATTTTTTATTGCTCAAAGATTATCATCCTTTATTATACAAAAACCCTATGGAACCCAAGAAAAAAAAAACACTCATAGATTGAAGGACAATGTTTAATTTTTCTACCAAGAGAGAGAGAGAGAGAGAAAGAGAGAGTACAATAATGTTATGCTTAGGAGAGAAGAAGATCAAGGAGGAAGAATGTTGCTTTTCTCCAAAAGACACTGTTGTTACTCGGCTAGACTTTAAAACACGTGTAATAGATGAGGTTATACTTACTTGTGAATGTTCTCCGGAAGCTGTTTATTTTGTTTTTTAAAAAAAAAAAAAAAAATTCATATACCCATTCTATATGTATAATTTTCTTCCTGCAATATCTGGGCGGGTGAATTCTTTGTTGGTTGTCCAAGTAATAATATCATAAAACTCGTTTATTATTATTAAACTTTTTTTTTATCGTAATAAATTACATTTATAGCTATGGTACTTAGACGATACTCCAATAGATCTGAATTATTGTTCACCATTCAAGGATCATTTTCAATTGACAATTTCTCTTTCTTCTTTTTTTTTTTGTTTTTTTTTTTATATAAATAGGACTCTATTTTCCTGGATTTTCAGTTTTTTTTTTTTTATATATTCTTCTTTTTTTTGTATCATCAGCTTTTTTATATATTAACTCTTCAATACCCCCTTCGCTACAAAAAACTTTTTCTATTTATATTAGTCACTCGCTTGAAAATAAATTTTAAAAGAAAAATATAATTTTTAAAGAAAATTAGCACAAAAAAAATAATTCTTAATTAAAACAACAAATATCACAACAATGGTCAGCTTTTTTAAGAAAATGGCAGTAGTCGCCAGCTCTGCCCTTCTCCTTTCAAACTTTGCTAGCGCTCAGTCTTTTTCCACTTCACTCACCACTATCATTTCTGATGGTGTTGGTGTAACAGTTTCTACAGTTCTTGTTCCAGTCACTGGAACTACTGCTACTCCCTCATCTGCATTCGATAACTCTACCGCTACTTTAACTACTTCAGCTGCCCCAACCACATCTGCTCCAGTTGACGACTTCCCAACAACTGTTTCCGAAATCATTGAGGCCATTGTTAACGCATTCTTGGACGCCTTGTTGAGCCCTGACTTTGAGGAAGCCGGCAGCAATCTCCTCCTCGACATTATCAACATCTTCCTTGAATTCTTCCTCTCTGTTATCAACGATCTTCTTTCTGCTCTCTTTGGTACCTCTACTCTTATCAAGCGTCAAAACACACTCTCTGCTGAAGAATGGTTGAGCATCTTTGATAAGTTTGATGCTGCATTGGCTGCCTTTGAAGCATCTCCAAAGAGCGCTGAGTTCTACGAGAAGCTTGCTCAGCTCGGTAACTACTTTGACGTTGAACAAGCCATTGCCAATGTTCAAGCTTCTCTTGGACCAGTTATTCAAGCAATTCAGCAACAACTTACTGCACTTGCTGAAGAAGACCCAACTATTGCTGAAGCCCTCGCACAATTCAATGCTGGCTGGAGCGGATTGATTTCAAACATTAGAACTGCTCTTGTAGATGGTGTTGTCTCCACTGGCTCTGCTTCTTCTGTTGCCCCAACCGGCTCTTCTTCTGCTCCAGTTGAGTCCTCTTCTGTTCCAGCTGGCTCTTCTTCTGCTCCAGCTGGCTCTTCTGCTATCGCCCCAACTGTCATTACCACCTCCACCACCAAGACCTATGTCATTGGACCAACTGAAACTATTACCATCACCAAGTGCACCAAGTGCTCTGAAACCGTTGTCCCAACCTACACTACCACTACTACAGTCTCTGATGGAAAGACCATCACTGTCACTGAACCATGTGAGGTTACTGTCACTGTAGACGACTGCACTACCAGCTACAAGGGAGGTGTCACTGTTACCGTCACTGAACCAGTCAAGCCCAAGCCAAGCCCCAAGCCAACTGATTTGACCACCACAGTCACTGTCATTGGCGGTAAGACTCTTACTGTCGTTGTTCCATGCGAAGAATGCAAGACCAAGAAGCCAGTTCCAGCTCCAACTACTCCAGCTACTGAAACTACATATTACACCACCTACACCAAGACCTACGGTGACAAGACTGTTACTGTTGTCGAACCATGCGAGACTGGTCCAGCTCCAACCACCGTCACCAAGTACACTACTCACAAGCCATCTGGTGAAACTGTTGTTGTCACCGTTCCAAAGGAGATCACTGTCTACACTCCAGTTCCTCCAGTAACCATCTACACCACATCTAAGACTGTCAAGGAGGGCGAGACCATTGTTGTCACTGTCCCACATGAGACTGTCAAGCCATCTACTCTCACCATCATCTCTTCTGGTGAGATTACAGAGAGCGGCAAGGTCATCACTGTCACCAAGTCCCACGTCTCTGTTGAGAAGCCAGTCACCACCATCTACTCTACTGTTGAGAAGCCAGAAGGCCCATCTTCTACTGCAGTCTCTGTTGTCTACCCATGCCCAGAGGGAACTTGCACTGCTCCTTATGTTCCTAAGCCAACCACTCCAGAAGCTCCAGTAGTTCCAGAAACCCCAGCTCCAGTTCCAGAAAGCCCAGCTCCAGTTGCTCCAGTTGCTCCTGGTGAGTCTAGTGGAATTGAACAAGTCAACAGTGCTTCTTCTCTTGCCACTGGCCTTTCTGCCTTGGTAGCTGTTGCTCTCGGTGCTCTTTTCATTTAAATTGACCTTTTGAAAGTTTTATAGTTTTTTATTGGATACATAATTTTTTCTTTCTAAAAAAGTAACAACATAAAAAGTTACCCAAGTGTCTTTAAGCTTTTTTTTTCTAATTTTTAATATATTTTATTTGGTTTCTTTTTAAAAATTTAAATTTTTTTTAATAAATGTGCTCTATTAAGGGATCTCTCTATATATGTATAAAAGAGTCTTTTTCTTTCTCCCTTTTTTAAGGTTGAAGAAATATCTTTTTATATAGGATTTTCATAAATTTATAGAAAAAAATATTTTTTGAATCCATTTATATGGAAAATAGGCGAATGCGGTGTTTTTCCTTGTGCAAGATGCCGCAATATAATAATAATACTCTTCAACGACGCGCAACCATATATTACAGTGTGTTATTATTGTCTTTGTTCTTTTCTAAGCATTCAATTGTCAGCCATTCCATTTTTTTCTCTCTAGTAAAATGAATATATATAAAAGTAAGGATTTTCATCTATTAATGATTTTCCTTTTCACTGTGATAGATATATTTATTAGTGGTATATAAATTATCATAATAATCAAATGATTGAAAAAAGTTGTGTTTTTTTTTTTAATAGTGGTACCATAATTATAACAGTATTATTATTATAGTAATTTCTAGAAATAAAAATAATCACAATTGTTGTATGTGCCAAGTAAAATAAAATAAAAAAAAAAAAAAACGCGTACTATGCTTTTATCGAATGAGAGTTTAGAAGTTTGTCAGACACTGAAAAAGACTTTCAATTGGGGGTTTTATATGTGTAATTGTTGATTTACATATATTTCTTTTATTTCTATAAGAAAAAATTGATAATTCCACTGAAAATATTATTTCGTGTTGAAAAAAAAAAACCACCACAAAGTTTTTCCTTATTTCGGTTTGAAAAAACCACAAGAAGAAAGTTTTTTCAGCTTATTTGTGATTATAAAAGTCCACTGAACCTGTTTTATATCTTTATTTCCACACTGACGATAGAAAACAAAAAAAAAAAAAATTGTTAATAATATGTAAGTTATCTAGAAAACAGAGTTTATCCAACTATGAAAAAGTAACTTTGATTTACCAGTTTTTTTTATTTTTATTTTTATTTTGCAACAAGGTCTTTTTATTCACAAATTTTCTTAGAAACAAAATTCATGTGGTTTTTTTATTTATAACAGATCATAAGGGTTGTGTAAACTACTGTCGATACACCTAGGCATTGTTACCTAGATGGTTTTTTTTTATTATCTATTCTATTCTCTTTAGCTCTATTCGCTCCTACATTGATCAATGTTGTCTTTATTTTTTCCTCTCTTTTTTTTTTATTTTTATTTTCATTAATCCCTATTTCTGTAAACAGATTTATTAAATAAAGTGTAGTAAAATGAAATTTAATTTTACAATCATAAAACATATTTAAGTTTGATTTTTTTTTTTTAATATAGACTAAACGAAAAAAAAAATTTAAGATTAATTTTTTTCCAAAGTTATTTTAAAATGGAAAAAAATATAAAAAAATAAACAGTCATCTACAAGATAAATTTAACCATTAAAATCAGTATTAATATTCAATTTTTTTTGTCCCTCTTTTAATACTTATTTGTTTGTATTCATTTTTTTTTATTTTTACCTAATGTATATTTAAACTGTTTTTAAAATTGAGGATTTTCTGCTGATTGTTTCATATATCTGTTATCAGATTAGATTCAATTTTTTTTTTTTTCTCTTTAAACAAGTAAATGAAATGGAATTTAAACCATTCCTTTAAAAAATGTTTTCCAGAATAAGAAGAAGGGGGAAAAACACAAAACAAACATAAGCATAACTTTTAGTGTAAATAAAAAAATAAAAAAAAACAGGCTTAGAAACAAAATATAAGCTTGTGTCCTGAATATATACAGAATTAAAGCCTATTTCTATCTTTTTATAAAATGAAATGGAGGTCATCTAAATTTACAGTCTTTTTAAAATCAAAATCATTTTTTTTTTTAAAAAAAAAAAAAACTAAATATATATTACAGCACCTATTGGAGCTAAGCCCGATCGTCAGAATGTGAAGAGTTTTCAGGTATAATAGAAATCAATTTTGCTTTTCTTCGGTACTCTACAACTTTTTTTTTTTTTTTTTAAAAAAATCCCGGGTTTTGGATGGCTCAACTAAGTACTCTTATCAAGGTATATTAAAGGTATATTTTGAGTGTATATATGCAGTGATATTCCAATATTCAGGATTTTGGCTTTTGGATTTTGTATGAAGAAAATGTATGTGTCAGGGGAAGATCAAACTTAACCTCACAGGTCAATAGCAGTGAACAAAGAATCAATGTGCTTCCAAAGCACGTAGACGGTTCACGCACACACACACACACACTAATTGCTACTAATATAACCTGTTTTGATAAATAAGTAATTTTCTCTTCTTTCTTATCGAGGAGGTTATTGGAAATTTTTTTTTTTAAAAAAAAAAAGTATTGAAATTATTTTTTGTTTGGTATTTAACAAAATCATTTGAAAAATATCATTTTAGATATGTCTCATATTTATTTGATAAAGAAATAGCACATTTTTTTTTAAATAGACTTTTAACAGTAAATGTTGAATGAATCTAGTTCCAAAAGGTAAAGAGTTTTTTTTATTTTTTAGAAGAAAAAAAATTCTTGTTCAACGGTACATCGAGGTATATACACTTTCATCTGGTCTAGACTGAAACGGTTTTCATAACCGAGAATAAGCGTTTTTTTTATTTTATTTTCCATCATCAATTTTGAAAATCTTAGTTTCAAATACATCAACCAAAACTACTCACAACGTTGATATTGAATCTACTAAAGAATTACTTTTTTTTTTTTTTTTATTCCAATGTATCATCAGTTGAATAAAGATCATTAGCAACAACAATAACAATGAAATCAAATCACTTTTGTTATGATAAAAGTTCATATCGGCAAACAAATGTCCTATTTTGGAAAATGTATTAGATTGAGAAAATGGAAGAACAAAAAAAAAAAGATAGTCTAAAAAAAGCTGCTAATGTATGGTTCATGGTAACCTTAATTTTTATTATCTTGTGTATAAAAGTTCATCAACAGCTCACAATTGTAGCCCATCCCTCTGATTTAAACATATATAATTTGATTAACTTTGCTATACTACTGTAAACTTTTTCACAAAAAAAAAAAACAACAACAAAATATCTAGTTTTCATTATCAAAAGTTTAATATTGAATTATTTATTTATTTTTCTTCTTTTTACAAATAATGGATAGTCTCAATTTTAAAAAAACAATTTTTTTTTTTTTTTATTTTAAAAAAAAAAAAATTTCAAATACTCTTTGTGTTTGGAATTTTTACTACTTTAAGCAACTCTTGTCGGTTAACAAAACTACAAAAAAAAAATATATATGGCCCATCAATTCCCAAACTTGACGTTAATTATGATGCCACCTTTTTGGCAGAGGTTCCTTTGTTCTCTTTTGCCTCCATTTCTGATACTTTAGATAATATCAGATAGCAACATTTTTACCATTCGACTATAGAAATAAAAAGTTATATCATCATCTGTTTTATTAATAGCAATCAAGCTTTTAACTCGTTTTTTATATATATATTTTCAAATTTTTTTTTTTTTATAGTAGATATACTGATTGACCATAGAAAAATGTCAAAATCTCTCAGCCTCGTATTCGTTTGCATTTTTTCTCTTCTTCAAGTTGATGATAAACCTTGCTCTAGATCTTCTTTCTACATAAGAAAAAAAAAAAAAGATTTAGCAAGATATATATTTCTCAGAAAAGAGAAAATTGTTTTCATTTCAAAGAATCTTTGTTTGTCTGTCATATCTGAGTTGGACAAAATAGACAATGATTTTTTTTCTTAGGTACTCGAGTAAAAAGATAGTGTTTACATCGTGGGTTCACAAACTAAAACCTTAAACTACCAACATGATTGTAAGAGAACATTTGAAAAAAAAAAAAAAAAGTACCAGAAATACAATAGAGCGGGTTCTTTTTATTTATTATTATTATTATTATTATTTTTCATTCATTATTTTGACTTATTGAATGAAAACAAACAAAAATTAGATCTGTAAATGACCCTTTCGTTTTGTATCTTGAAACTGTTATCCATATATCCTTTTGCCTCTTTGAATATATATAAAAAAAAAAAAATCAAGTCAGAAGAAGAAGAAGAAGAAAAAAAAACAAAACTAGTTGTTGTTCAATCAAGTTCATTTGTGACGCAATTGCATTCAAACTGTGTCAATCATTTTTTTTTTTCTCATGTTAATCCTATCCAAATAAAAAATTTCTTTATACAAGATCATCACCACTCAAAAGAAAAATTATCTTTAACAAAAGAATATAATACCATTTATTTTCTCTCTATTCATATATGTATTCTTTCTATTTCACTCTTTTCATCGCTATTATATAGTGAAAACAAACCCATTAATAGAATGTATAATTCAAAGCATTCTTTTCGAAGATCACTGCTTGAACCAATGCCTGTAATAAACATAGGAAGAAGAAAAAATACATCCTTAAATTTTTATATTTGTTCCCTCTTTTTTTATTGTTTCTTGTTCAAAATGTAGGTTCATATATTAAATAACCTGTTTTTTTTTTTCTTTGTATTCAAAACTAGTTACAAAACTATATGTGTTTCTTCTTCTTGTTTATGACTATTTTTTTCTTTTTCTTCCAATCATTTCATAAATACTGAAATCATGTAACATCGTTTAAACTTGTATTTCTTTAATACCAAACCATAGTTGAAAAAAAAAGGAAACAAGAAAAAAAAAAAAAAAAAACAGAATTCAATTTATTACTTTTTATTTTAATTTTCAATTATCGGAATTTATGATTCAAAATTTATAGTTTTCTCTTTCTCTAAAAATTTCTGCATCTTCCGTAATACTACTATTTTAGATATTCGTTTCGTGTAAATTCAATTGAGTTTTACGTGCTTGTCGTTGGTTACATTATAACAGGAACACGACTTATTAGAGGGAAAAAAAAAAAAACAAACAAAAAAAACGCAAACTAATATTTTGATTTTATTTATGGAAAACCTTTTTTTTTTTTTTACATTGGCAAACGCAAGATATACCTTATAACTGAATTTAGAACTGCTTTCTACTCATTTGGGAGGGATCACCTTGCCTTATTAATACACATAAGAAAAAAAAAAAGGTGATCTTCATAATTATATAAGGTTTAGGTCTAATAAAGAAACAAAAAAAAAAAAAACTGTTCACCATATATTATATCTTTTTTTAACATTTATTTATATATATATGGTAAATATTACTTTTATAACTTTTTAAATTCTTTGAATTTGTTTTCTGAATGTTTAACTAAAACAACCAAATTTGTAAATTTATTTAACAGATTATTTTAGTATTAATGAATGCAATAATAAATATAAAAAGTAAAAAAAAAGAAATGTTTGACAAGTGCGAGGTTCGAACTCGCGCATTCTACGAATAGCAGATCTTAAGTCTGCCGCCTTAAACCACTCGGCCAACTTGCCCTTTAGTTCGTCTGGAACCTTTAGTCTGTCGTACAAAGCACATTGGTTTTTACGAAAATATTAAAGTAGAGAAGATTACACAACAAGAAAATTTTATATAGTTACTTTTAGAGTAAAAATAATGGCTTTAAATTTTTTTCGCATAAGAAAATGTTAGGCTGTGGATTATATAACTATATTATTATAAACAAAAAGCTTAATAGAAGCATTTAAATAATACAAATCAATTTATTTATTTAGTATCTCAAAAATAAAAAAAAATAAAAAAGAAAAAAATCATTACAAGTGTTTGATTTTTGAAAATAGATTATTACAATGGGTAAACCGTCCTATATATTTTAATATTAGTTGTATCATCTTCGGTTGATAATTCCATTAATAAAGAAGTCAATATCACAAGCGGATCCCTTTTTAAGAACTCCTTTGAAACAATGATATTGTTTTTTATCCTTCTGTAATTGTTTAAAGTGTTTGAGAAGGTTTTCTCAGGATTTCCATTAACAACCAGATGATAGTATAGAGTCTTGGATTCTTCGGGAGATATGTGAAACAAGATCCAGCAAGATCCTGAAGTAACATAAGAAGTAAGAAACACCACATCTGGTCATAAAATCACAAGTCTCAGTCATTATATTCATTATCTGGCTAAAACCAGGCCATTTACATCAGTTGTCATTGAGAATCGTCCTTTGATAAATGCTTCAATAAGGGAAATGGAACTTGTGTTGTATTTCTCTGAAATTTTCAAACTGATTACAAACTTCTTTATTCATGAGAACCTTGCTAACCATGAACAAGCAACCGTTAAGGTATTTTTTTTTTTTGATTCTGGAGAATTTTCTATAAGAAATCATAGGTTTCTTTTCTGTATTAAAAACATGTTTTTGGACCGTGTTTACCACCTCAATTGCTGGAAACTTTTTGGTGTGATACACTATGATTCCTTCACTACTTGTCTGCTATGTGTTGGAGAAGGGAAGGCTGTCAAAACACCTTTGTAGTAGGGATTTTGAAAAAAAAAACCTTCTCTTCATGCTTTTCAATATTTTTAAAAGCTCCCTCTCACTGTTTTTTTGACAATGGAATCAAGATTTGGTTGCAAACATTCAATCTTATTAGGAAAAGATATCCCGTTAATATTTTTGAGAATGATGCTTTTCCTAGTGGGGTATCTTAGCTTGTCTCTCTAGTGAAATGGCACAACGAAAGTAATCGTATATACCAAGCGGTTGATAATATCTTAATTCGTAGCTCAGCAGCTCAACTTTTTTGTTACCATGCTTTTCAACATTTTTATCACCGCTTTTTTTTTTTTTTTTCCTTCCAAACTTTTGAAATCATTGTTACTTTCTTTTTTCTTTCGGTTATTTTGAATATTTTGAATCTTCTTTTTTCCCTGGCTCTTAACTATGATCTCAATTACTACCCTTGAATCTCACAACCTCTGGTGTTGCTCATTGGTTGATTTCTCTTGTGACATGGTCAAAATAAAATAAACGACAAAAGGCAAGGGAATAGTTGCTGAATATTGCCAAGAAAAAAGGTACTGTTTACGTTGATATATATATAGTTTTTTGTTTTAGGACTGTACACCAGTTATTTTCGTGGATCCTCCTTGTTTATATTGTTTGATCATGCTGGTTTATTGTCCATAACTTTGTTAAATTACTTCTCATGAACATAAAAGCTTTTTCTGAGTCCACAGTGGCATTAAACAGAGTACGGCATTGGGTCGCTTACAGTTATGAAGTGTGTTATTATCTTGTGCACTTAAAAATAGAAATGGAACTAAAGGAAATTCAGCTACACCCTTTTAAAATTTGCTAAACTTCAACTAATAAGGTATATTGTATATGCGTCTTCAGCTCAACAAATAACTGTGAATGCGTTTATTATTTATGGAATGTAGCTTAGAGATTAAATTTAAAAGCATTGTGGTTGCAAAAAGAGACATTGATATTAAACCCCGAAATCATCTATTTTAGCAATACTTTGTGAAACTGGACTTTTAGACGAGCCTTAAATACATTCACAACTAGAAAATAACATTATAAAAGCTCCAAAAATTCATTTAAGCCAAGAAAAAAAAAAAGACTTTAAATTTGATATCTGTCGTACAAGAAGTAGCGACTGCAGATTTGTCATAGTGTTGCCTTGTTACTTAGATTGAGAGTTTTACACTATATTCAAAAACTATTCAGGCAAGTTCTATTTCTTAGTATGAATACTGCAACTATTCGAATAAAACTATAACTTTATCTAAATTCAATATTTATTCAAAAATAAATCCTTAAAAAAAAAAACTTTTGATTTCATGAAATGTTTAACAGTAATAAATAAAATTAAAAAAACAACAACTACCATTTACATAGTCTGAATCCGACTGCACAGTATCTCGACAATATCAAACAAATAGCAGTAGCAACGTACAAGCAACCTGTAAATATGATTAATCCTGTGTAATCATTTCCCTTAATCAAAGCGGCAGCAATTGGAAAGCCTCCAAACACAGGAAAGCTTTCACAGAAGTATAAAGTACCGTATCTCTTACCATAGTCTCTTGTACGACAGACTTGGCCAATGCAGGCTGGGGTGCCTGAAAAAATAGCACCGTTACTCAGACCATGGAGAATGGCAAAAACAATAATTGCTGGAACGTTGTGAAATGGGAGCCAGATAGTGAATACGGTGGTAAAGGCAAGAAATATAGTGGCAATCATAACGTTAAACCTTCCCCATTTGTCTGCAAGGTATCCAGAGCCCCAACGGCCAACCATCCCAGAGCAGTTCAAAATAGTTAAAAGAGCATATGATGTAGACTCAGAAAATCCTTGAGCAATAGCATAAGATGCAAGATAAGTAATTCCATTAAAAACAGCAAGTTCTGCAAAAATATTGGCAATAATAAGCCAAGTAAACCTCATGTCCTTTAATGATTTCAAATCAACAACCTCAGACCATTTAAACTTATGCTTTTCAGATTTAGATTTTAAAGATTCTGAGGAAGGTTTAGTAATCCTAGTTTTCATTAAAAAAAATGAAGCAGTGAGGAGAGACAATCCGATGAAGGCCCAAATTCTGATAGCCCAAGCGTATCCAACAGTGACGTACAATTTGCGCAGCATTATTGGGAAAATGACACCACCCAAGCTTCCTCCAACTGTGGCAGTGCCGATCGCAGTCCCTCGCTTGACTTTAAACCATTGTCCAATTATTGCAACCTGGGGGGTCATGAGCAATGCATATCCAATACCACAACAAGCTGAAAAACTAAGAAAGAATTGGTAGTAAGCGTGGGAAAGACTGGTCATCATGAGTCCAAAAATAAGAAAAAATGAGCCGGCAATGAGCAGGTAGCGTGGTCCATATCGGTCATATATAGGCCCTACAATCCCTGAAACCATATTGCAAAAAAAGATAAAGAAGGAAAAAATAATTGAAACCTGTATTTCACTTTGATCTGCCAGTTGGTGAATTCTAATATAAGGATGGATTGCACCTAAACTGTTGCTGACACCAAAGTTGAACAACATGCCTAGAAAAGAGCCAAAAACAACAGTCCAGGCTTGAAGTCCTCCCTCAGGGTAGTCCAAATCATCGTCCTCTTCATCGTCACTGCCTTTGTAGCTATCATTGTCAGATGCGCTCCGCTCAGAATCGGTTTCGGAACCTTCTGGGATTGTAGAGGTATTAGTGCTCGAAGGGTATGAAGCGTTTGCAACTTTCAACAACGGCTCAGGCCGTCGATACAACGTATTTTCATCTTGGGTTTTTTCAAGTGTGTGTAAGCTTCTAGAGGTGGAACTGAATGACCTCGATCGACCATTTTTTGAGTTGAGTGTACCTTTGGGGTTAACGTCCGATAGTTCGACAACGTTGACAGGCTGGATCTCTGTCTCAATAACGTGAGTGGATGACATTGTTCTGGGGGTATATATTGATTCTATTATAAAAACAATATAATAGTATTAAAATTTTATGAATAGAAGTATATAGTAAAACTTTTTTAAAAAAAAAATTATATAGTATCAATAAAATACAAAGGTTAAACGAGAAAACGGGGAATATAAATATAAAATAAAATCCAGTCATTATGAGAGCAAGATGAGAGAAAAAAAAAACTTTTCTCTAAAGGTAATATGTACCGATTTGAAGTTGTAACCTAATTCATTCAATTGTCCTTTTGGTTTATTGTTATAGGTTTTTACTCATCTTTATAAATTTACTTATCAATTAATAAAGTACTTAAATGACTCCATTTTAACTGAATTCACAAACAGGTATTATTTTGATTATAATTGTTCTTTGCGGAATATGGGTATTGGTTGTGTCTTTTTAACATATTTTCAATGCTCAAGTTTAATGCGAATATGAAAAAATTTGAATTTTTAATCTAATAATAACATGGGTAGTAGAAAAAAAAAAAAAAATCAAAACAAAAATAACCTTGTCAATCGCGTGGTCTTTCTCTTAGATGAAATATGGATATTGAAAAGCAAAAAAAAAAACTAATCAAGCCTTGAATGCTCAACACCTACCTTTCTATTACCTTCCGATAGGAGTTAAATATAGAAAACATTAAATTTGTACTGGTACATGCTATATTATGGAAAGGGTTTTTTTTTTTTTTTTTTTTTTTTTTTTTTTTTTTTTTTTTTTTGCCTAACGGCCAAAACTTTAAAAGACGACAGGTCACATGAATCTGGGCAAACTTCCCCATTTGCTTTCATAATTAGCATCTAGAAAAAAAAAATAGAGCACCAATATCTGTGATATTTTAACAACAGTTTTCAGCTAAACTCACATGTATTTCTGTACTGACTAGGAAAAGTTGGGATAACGTAGTTTTTTTTTTTGCGCAAATTTTAAGATTATGTTTGGTTCTATTTAAGCCTAATATATTAATAAACTTGAATACTAAAACAAACAAATTGGTTGCCAACGGCCTTTTCATGAAAACAAATTTACCACTTACACAATCGGAATCCAACAGCGCAGTATGATGAAAACACTAAACAAATTGTGGCTGCTATAAACAAAGCTCCAGTAAAACTGATCAAACCAGAATAATCTGTTCCCTTAATCAAGGCTGCAGCAATGGGGAAGCCCGCCAATATGGGGAAACTTTTGCAAAAGTATAGAGTTCCGTATCGCTTACCGTAGTCTCAAGTACGACAAATTTGCCCGACACAGGCTGGAATCCCCGCAAACACTCCACCATTGCAAAAGCCGTGGAGAACAGCAAAGATAATCATTGAAGCTAGCGAATGAAAAGGTAACCAGATAGCAAAAGCAGTCACAAATGCAAATATTGAGGTTATTATCAAAACGTTGAATCTTCCCCATTTGTCAGCCAAAACCCCAGACCCCCACCGACCGATAATTCCTGTAGAATTTAAAATAGTAAGCAAACCATACGACATAGACTCGGACACTTCCTGGGCCAACGCGTATGATGCGAAATAGGTAATGCCGTTAAAAACAGCCAACTCTGCAAAAATATTATATAGTACCAAAAATGCAAATCTTAAATCTTTGAGGGACTTTAGATCAACAACTTCTGACCACTTATATCTGAATGAAGAATTTGAATCAATGTTTCTTGTTGGTTCAATTCGTGTCTTCATAAGAAAAAATGATGCAGTCATCAATGTCAAACAGATAAAGGCCCAGATACGAATGGGCCCATGCATAGCCAACTGTCACATACAGTTTTCTTAGCATTATGGGAAAAACAACCCCCTCCGAAATTTCCTCCAATGGTAGCCAAACCTATGGCAGTTGCGCGTTTAGCTTTGAACCATTGCCCAATAATTGACACGATTGGAGTTGATAGCATTGCACAACCCACACCGCAACAAAGGGAAAAGCTTAAAAAAACTGATAGTAAGCATTTGAAAGACTAGTCATGAATAGGCCAAATGTAAGTAAAACTGTCCCTGCAATAATCAAATATCGGGGTCCATAAGCATCATAAATAGGACCAACAAGTCCAGCCAGAAGGGTGCTAAGAAACAGATAAACTGAAAAAATCAATGATACTTGAATTTCTGACTTGTCTACTAATTGATGAACGTTAATATAAGGGTGAATTGCTCCAATACTGTTGTTGAGACCCAAAACGCAGACCAAACCCAGAAATGAGCCAAAAACTACTTTCCATGCCTCCAGACCGTCATCTGGATATTCGATATCATCGTCTTCCTCATTTAAAAAAGTAGGGTTATTTCCATCGCCCTGCTTTGTTCTGCTGTCAATTACAGTCTCGATGATTGCGGGATTTGTAGAGTATGAAGATGAATACGTAGCGTTTGGTCTCGACGATTCGGAGGTACCTATAGATAAAGCTCTGCCTTTAAGTGTAGTAGCAAGTTTTGAATTTGCTGGGGCTGAAGAAGAAAGTCTCCTCAGATTTATCTTGTCCGCATTTTGCTGGATTTCTTCTGTTAATGCAATGAAATCAAAAGCTTTTGCTGTATTTTCAATTGTACTAATGGCACTGGTTGAAGACATGGAGGTTGTTTGCTGTATATTGATGATGAATTACGTTTGATCTTTTCAAGTAAATGATTTAGTGAAGGAACAAAAATAATTCTTTTGTATTTGAAGATTGTTAACAAAAAGTTGAAGCATGCTGGGACTAGAGAAAAATTTCAATTTTATAACGACTTATTTAAAATAAATGGCCGCTGATAAATAGCTTTGATAAATAAACAATCACTAATTAGTTTTTTATTTTTCCAAATCGCGCTGATAAAGTTTTTTTTGGCGCCATTGTTTTTCATCAATAGCCGCGCCTAGAAATCCCCTGCCAAATGGCTTATCAGCGGTTCAATAATCCGGTGAACCTTTATTCAGCCGTTAATTCATGAGCTATAATTGCCGAAATGGGAAATCGTGAACTGTGTTGATGTTTTGAAAAGCCTGTGAAGTTTCTAACATAAAAAATCAAGCATTTTAAATAAAAGCGATTCTTGGTTCGAAAGTAGAGATTTTAAATGATCTTGAAGTTTTGGCAAATTGAATGATTAATTGCTTAATTAAAAGGTTGTGCCATTGACATAGTATACGACAAGAGAAACACAGCATCTGGCAATGGCAATGAAACCTAATTTTTTACTTTTTTTGCATGAATCAAATAATTTAATGAAATGAAAGCCGGATTCTGTCAATAGCTGAAATATAATTTATTTCAATCATCTTACAAAAAATCAATTGCCTTGCTTTTTTTTTTTTTTTTTTTTTTTTTTTTTTTTTTTTTTTTTTTTTTTTTTTCAAAATTTGAATATACAATAACTAGTTGCTTCTTCATACCTACGCGACAGACTATTCAAAAAAATAAGAAAAATAAAAATAAAAACAGATAAAAGTTAACAACCTGCTAACAAAGGCAAGAGGCAGTTTATAAAAAAATGTGGGCTCCTCTATCATTGACATCATTCATTCAATGTAACAGTTTGGTCAAATCTTCAACATTTAAAGAGTTTGATATTAGTCCAAAACTCATCAAGAAACTCAACGATAGCAATTCAATTCAACCTTTTCGCGACCAAATTATCAACATTGTAGAAGAAATAGTAAAAGTCAAAAGGCTTCATGGAGTATTTTTCAAGGTTGTTATTCAAAAAATTGAATTTGAAAAAATGTTTTATGAAGAGTCAGAAAAAATATTAATCAGTGATAATGTGTATTCATACTACATAAACACGCAAAAAGAACCTCTATATTTCACTCTTCAACTGGTCCCAAAAGACGAGTATGAAAAAAAAAGGCGGTCATACCTTCCAGAATATATACTTGTAATCAAAAAATATATAAGAGACAAAATATTTCTTACTTTAAAGTATTTTTTTCTCAAAGATAAAAAGTATAAAGGAAGTATTGTTAAAGAGGGGTATTTAATGATATTATAGGCAAATTTCAAGCAAATAAATAAATAAAACGTCAATTTAATAATATGTACAATACATTATCTGTTATCTTTTCTATTAAAACCATTCAAATGGTTACAAAGGAATCTAGAATAATCTGGTTTTGAAAATCTGTTTTAGCATGTCTTTAATGCCATCTGCCTTTTCTTCATAAAGAAGTTTTTTATCTACCATAGAAAAAATTGGCTCATCAGCTTTTTTAGGATCAGGAATCTTTGTTCCGTTTTTTGTAGTAAAATTTGTTACCTCGTTTTTTGAAACTGAAGGAACCAAAAAGTTTTTCATAGCATTTACAAGCTTAGGGGCAGCTTCTTTGTAGCATAGTCTTAACTCTTTCGCTAATTCGATATATCCCCATCGAGAAACGCTTGGTGCCTGAAGGTTATAACTACGGATAGCACTATTGAGGGACTCAACAAAAGTTTTATGATAGTTTTCATGCTTTACCTCCCACTCCCGATCAGAGTAATTCTCCCCATTTTGCAAAATATTATCCGCATGAGCCCGTACCCTGTTTAATGCTTCTTCAGTTGAACAACCCTTATTTTTATTGTCCAAAACCATGACTGAATGATTCAAAAAGCTTTCCACTAGTTCTTTACGAAAGTTGTCAATGCGATTTTTAAGTCCCCCTTGCTTGTCTATCCAAACGGGAGCACCTCCTTGATCTTTTATAATTCTGTTTAAAAAATACTCAGTGGTATCGATATAGGCATTGGATAAGTGAGGGTCCTGCTCTACCTTGTGACCTCGCGGTATGTTTTTGAATTCTCCTCGGGCTATTGCATCTTCGATGCGTTGAGAAGCTATTGAGTCAATTGCAGATAAGCTGTTTGCCATCATTGATACACCAGAAAATCTCTCCTGATACAACTCTCTAAAACTGGGCCCCGTCTCATCTTCTTCATCATTAGATGATTTTTTTTGTGAATGCTTGTGATGAAGTTCGTAATCTAAAGATTTTTCTCTTGCCATTGCTAGTCTATGGGATACTGATATTTTTGAATTCAGTTTAGGCATGGTTACTGCCGGCTGCTTGTTTACTTTTAGTGGTTTGAAAGAGTCTTTCAACATTCTACTGGAAGTCTCAAGTGGCGACTCTGTGCCACTCCAAGGTTTGGAAATTGCAATATCGTATGACTCTTTAGGAGTGTATGATGGGATTTTGGTAGCTATTGATATCGCTCTTTGATTTGTATAGTCAAAATCTTTTCCTTCTATTTCCTTTGCCATTTTCTCTAGTAGTTTTTTGTTTGCGTCTGATATGGTTATCGGGCCTGCAGGCTCCAGCTCTTCACCTTCAAAATATATTTTTCCAGCCTTTGGATCATCTTTGAAAGGCCTGCTTTCCTCTGCAAGCTGCGCCAATTTGCGTTTCATATATCCTTCATCCTCACTCTGCAGACCTAATAAACCGGATCTAAAATAGCTGGTATTTTTGGTAGTAAAGGTTCGAATAAAACATGTCTTGACCTCCATTAGACTCATTTTTTTCATAAAAAAAAAAAAAAAAAAATAGTACTGGAATTGGATTATCGCCCAGGTCTCTTTTGGAAGTAGGAAACAACCCTAACCCATTACTCTAATTAACCTTCAAAGTTGCATCACCACAATTCCATAACGGTCAAATACTTTCTCCTATTTGTTTTCATATCGCCCACTACAATCCATCAAAAAGTTTTTTTTTTTTACTTCGATTTAGATTGAAATTAGTCTTTATACAAAACAACAATTAATTCAATACAATTCTGTCAACGAAAACATAGTCTTAGTTGGCTTGTAACCACCGCAAAAATATATTATCACCAGCTTTATTCAGATAATCCAACTTTTACCACTCTTTTGTACAACTTTTTTTTATTTTTAAAAACTAAAAAGATATATTTTGCTTTAGCTGCTTCAAGAGTATATTTAATTCTTGAACAGATTCCCTTTGTTTTCCTAAATACTCTCTATCACCGCAACCACGTCTTCTCACACAATACCACCTTCTTCAAAAACACCTCCTGTGATCGATAGTATTGAACTAGATTTCAATACTCCAACCGAAATAAACTCGAGTTACACCTCTAACGCTTTTTCCCAACGCTCCTCATTTTTTTCTCAGAGTAACGCTCCCACAAGCGTCGTCAACAGCTATCCCCCCAATTCACCTGTTGGAGCATCACCACCTCTTATCTCATCTCAAACCACGCCCCAAAACATTGCATCTGTGAATTTCAACTCTGATAGTGTGCAAATATTTGGACAAACCAACATAAAAACCATTACCAAAAATCCATACAAATATAACATCCCTTTAAGCAAGTCAAGTGAAAACTTGCTTCATAAAAAGACATCTGTAAGTTTACAAACAACAGATTGCGAACAAGGCGAAATTGAACCATTATTAAACTCCGGTACGATTGATATATTAAATACATCATTGTCTGAAAAAACTCCATATACTGAAACCAACTCTACACTATACGAAGTACCACGTCTACCTTCTCCTCTACGTACACCCCATAACGCCTCGACAGTAAATCCCACCCATCAGAACAACCAAGTTCAAAAACCAAAGTCTCGTAAACACAAGAAAGAACAACCTCCTCCACCATACTCTCCACCTGTTCCATTTTTTAACATGTCAGGATCAAATGTCATCACACAGGTCTCAGCATCTACGCCAGTAGTTTCCGAAGACCCACTTTGGAATAATGACCAAAATATGAATGAAGTGATTGCCATTAATGCTAGAGGAAAAATTATTGAATTGACACGACATGAACTCGGTCGACTCCCACAATGCATTCTAGTTGGAATCTCTAACAGTATGACGTCTGGAAATATTAACAATCTCATTTGGCAAACCCCCGATATGGAACCGCCTTACACTAATTTTTCTCCAGAATTTCTTCAGTATACTCTAAACGTTTTTAGGGACATAGCTAGCCAATGCCCACCCAGTATTGATTCACCTACAGTACTATATACAGATCCAGATAGTCTTGCAGAAGCTATTAAAACTAAGCCTGCAGTTATCGTTTTAAGAGAGGATCTCGACTTTTATCCATTACCTCCATCTCGATCTATAACGAGAAAAGAAATGAATAAAATCAAGATTCAATGTGGGCACCTCTTAGTAAAGCATAATCGGGTCCTAGATAGTCTTCGAAAAAGCAATGAACCAGGCACTCCAGAACAGCATTTAATTGAAATGTTATGCTCAACAGGATTTTCAATGGATGAAACTTGGGGCTATCGCCAAATGGAGCCAAACAAGACTGTTATAAGCAGTCTTGCATTAGTTAGACTGAGAACAGATAACAACTCCAAAACACAAAAACCTAGTGCTAACTTATCGCCATCAACTTCTCTGCCAACAGATGAAATAAAAATAGAGGATGCATCAACTAAAAATACAAAGGAAGGCTCTGAAAACAATGAATCGCAAACCACTTTAGCAAATAATGACGTCGGTGCAAACACTGATAATACCAATGGAAATGAAACTGTTACAATTAGAGAATTGGATGACAATGCAGAAACTGACCACACTAACATTGGAAATAGCAACGGAAGTACCAACACAAGTCTAAGCAATGAGTCAACAGAGGTAGGTGCAGAATCGTATTCTAAAAGCTCGACTCAACAAAGCCCTACAGCATCAGCCCCAGTCATAGTGGCAGCCACCACAGGAGGCAACTTAGCGACTGTGTCAGAAGAAGACAACACAAGCAACATATATGAAGAAGAAGAATATGATGAGGATGAGGTTGAACTACAGCCAGCAGTTGATTTGGCTCAATCACAAAAACTTTTTTTGTTCTGGCGAAAACCCGCTCGTAAATGCTGGTGGGACACTTTGGTATTTGACAAGGTCGAAGGATGGGACACCCCTATCAAGGTACACGTTCGAAGTGTATGGACTTTAGAGCTTTCCATTATCGATTAACAATGCCAGTATTAAATATTATTTTTTAGAGTCATATTGGTTTTTTTTTCTTCTTTAACAACTGTCCAACTTTTTTTCTAACTAACTTTGATGATTGTACAACCTATACCAATAGCTTAGTATTTATCTTTCTTTTTTTTATTATTATTTTTTTTATGATTTTTATTTAATGCTTCTTTCTTTTTTCTTCGCAAATATAATTTCTAAACGCCTAGAATGTACAAGTAGCTGTACACGTTTTAGTTATTTTTCCTTTTTTTCATGTAGTCTGATGTAATTTAATATATATGTAATTGAATTGATTAATGATTCTATCAAAATATATATATTATGATTAATATATGTGCATAAAAAAAAAACAAAAAAAAAACACAATATAAAGTACAAAAATCAACAAATAACTATAAATATCAAATAACCGTTAAACAAAAATAAGAATAAATGGATTATATTTTTTTTTTTTTTTTTTTTTTTTT